>JANHAO010018449.1:0-13594 GCA_026873985.1 Saraca asoca
AATCCTAGACCTTTTTGCATCTAGTATCTCCTTTAATTATTACTTTACTTTCTTTCTTGCTTTAATTTCTTCTTTTATTTTCTGTCCTTCTTTCTTTCTTTCATTCATTCCTCTTTATTTATTTCTTTTATTTTCTATTTAATTTAGATAGTTGAGTTGCAAAGATTCTAGTAATTGAAATAGCTTCCCTGTGGAATCGACCCGTATTTATCAGTACTAGCTACAACTACGCCATGCACTTGCAGATTTTAACACATCAGAATCATGATTAGAATTGTAGAATTCAAATGGAATGGTTTCAATTCGACTCTTAAGGATTCAATGTAAAATAAGAGTTTACTCGTTCAAAATTACGGACTTTCGAGAAGCAAAATGGGAATTCTATTAGAATCATGATTGGAATTGTAAACCAAGATAAGGAAGGTTTGATTCGAATTGCAAGAAACTAGTTAAATTTCTAATTAAAATTGCAAGGCATACTACAACTCAATTTCTACAAGCATGATCGTGAGATCAATGTAAATATGGTGATTTGACTTGTGAGCTCTGGAATTATAGAAGAACAATAGCCAAAACAGGGGAAATATCATCCAATCTTCACCAAATCATATAGGTTCAATATACCATTGTTTTAAAAGCCTAAACATGCATAAATTCTAGCTTTTCCAAACATGAAACCAAATTTATATCAACAAGTCCAATCAAACTCAAACTTTGCTATACAATCCTAAATGCCCATTTTCTTCAACTTAGACAAACATTCAATGGATCATAATCAAATAATCACATTATAATTCATAAGAAAGGTAAAAATCACTCACTTAAAGGTTGAAAATAAGAGATCAATGCAAATCCAACAAAGGTCTTCAATGCTCTTCAAGAACAAGAAAGAAGAGCATATTGGCTTCTTAAATTTTTCAAGGTTTTTCTTTCATCAAATAATCAAATACTATTAGATAATGGTTTCACCCATAGAAACAAGCTAGAAATAAAAGATTTAAGCTTTAAAAATATCATAAATGCATATAGGTTCATGGGTTGAGCAGTAAAATAAATAGTAACTGTTGGATTGAAAAATTCATAACTATGATTATTCTTCATGAATCAACAAGATTTTGGAACTAAATTGAAGAAGAAGAAGAGAGGAATTAGTAGCAAAAATATGAGGAATTAACATAAAGGAACAAGATACTTACTTGAAAAGAGAGGAAAAGATGTAGAGAAAGAGCTCCCAAGTTGAAGTTTAAGTGTGTTGCAAGGAATGCAATTAGAAATGGGCTAAAGAAGAAGAAAAAGAATTGAATTTTGAAGGTCAAATTGGGAAAAAAAAATTAAGTCAACTTCTACCTTTGACTCTTCTTAGGCAAGCTTATTCTTTATTTTTTTCTTTTCCTTTTTCTTCAATTTTGAGTCTAAATCTAACACACTCACCAATCATCAGTGGTTATGAAATTGTAACACAAATTAATTAAATTAGTTATCATTGCAATGACTATAAGTTTGCATTTTACGGGATACCTATAGCCTTAGTTTCAAACTCTCAAAAGTTTTCTAGAAATTAAATTTCAAAAAGACAAATTTATTGTACAAGCATTCAAAATGGAAATTTTTAGTTTATGAGGATTCTTGAAATTAATATAATTTATTTCTACTATATTTGGACACTTCATTTATTAGAATTCAAAGTTTTGAAACTCTTGAAATTTTCAAATTCACCTTTTCAGATTTCTCCGAAAGCCTATTTTATTACTAAAATTAATTTTAAAGAAATTTGAGGTATTATATATGGAAGACTCCATATTTCCTCAGAAATGCCTCAGTTGTTCTATTGCAAAAAATGGGACCCTTGGTCACTTACAAAAGCCTTGGGAATGCCAAGCCTACAAAAAATGTTACACTTAACAAAACCTACAATAACCCTAGAATCATTAGTCTTGGTGGCTTTTGCTTCCACCCACTTTGAAATATAATCCGTTATAAGCAAAATATAAAGGAAATTGCAAGATGAAGGGAATGACCCCATGAAATCAATGCCCCATATATAAAAAATCTCGCACATAGTAACAGGGGTTTGCAACACTTTATTTCTATAGGTCAAATTACCCATTCTTTGACATTGTTCACAATGCTTGCAAAATTAATATGCATCAAGAGACAAAGTAGGCCAATAGAAACCACAGTCTAAAACTTTCTTAGCTATTCTTTAATGTCCAAAATGTCCACCACATGTATAAACATGGCAAAAGGAAAGAATAAATTAAAACTTAGAATTAGACACATATCTCTTAATAATTGATCAGCACAACATTTCCAAAAGTATAGATCATCCCACATAAAATGCTTAGCATCAATTTTTTAACTTTTTTTCTTAGCTCTACTAAAATTAGTAGGTAAAGTCCTAGTAACTAAGTAATTCACCAAATCAACATTCCAAGGAACATTACCTTGCAACTTGAAAAGCTGCTTATTAGGGAAAGAATCATGCAAAGGCAATGGATCTTCCTTTCTTATCATCCTACTCAAGTGATCTTCTAGATAGTTTTAGCTCTCTTCTTATCCTTAATCTAAATGTCAAACTCTTGTAGTAAGGGGATCCATCTGATCAATCTTGGGGTTGCATATTTCTTGGAGAGTGAATATTTTAAAGCTACATGGTCAAAAATACAACAATTTTAGACCATGAAAATAAAAGTGAAAATTTTCTAATGCAAAAATTATAGCTAAAACCTCTTTTTTTGTTGTGGAATAGTTACGTTAGGTTAAATCAAGATTCCTAGAAGCATAATGAATGATATGAGGTTGCTTGCCAACTCAACTACCCTAAAATTGCTCCCAGGGCATAATTGCTTACATCACACATGATCTCAAAGGATAACTCCCAATTTATAGGTTGAATGATAGGGTAGATGTTAATGTAGCTTTCAACTTGTCAAAAGCCTCCTTATAGGCTTGGCTGAAATAAAATGGAACCTTTTTTTGCAACAACTTAGAATATGGCAAGGCTATCTTAGAGAAATCCTTGATAAATCTTCTATAAAAACCAATATGGTTAAGAAAGAACACATTTCCTACACACTTGTGGGGTACGATAAGCTTAAAATCAAATCAACTTTTGCTTTGTCAACCTTAATACCTCTACTTGACACCACATGTTCTAAAACTATCCTTTGTTCAACCATAAAATGACATTTTTTAAAATTCAAAACAAGTTTTGTCTCAATGCAATGCCTAAGCACATGGGTCAAGTTCTCTAAGCAAGCATCAAATGAATCATCATAAATAGAAAAATCTTCCATGAAAACCTCAATGTAATGATCTAAAAATTTGGAAAAAAAAATGCTTATCATACACCTTTAAAAAGTGGCTGGTGCATTGCAAATTCTAAATGGCATCCTCCTATAGGCAAATGTCCCAAAAGGGCATGTAAAGGTGGTCTTCTCTTGATGTTTTGGTGCAATGGCAATTTGAAAGTATCCCATATACTTATCAAAGAAGCAGTAGTGGGATTTTCTAGCCAACCTCTGAAGCATTTGATCAATTAAGGGTAGAGGGTAGTGGTCTTTTCTTATGGAAGCATTTAGCTTGCACTAGTCAATGTAGACACGCTAACCATTCTAAATTCTAGTTTGGACAAGCTCGTTATCTTGTTCTTTCCCTATTGTAGCCCTTGATTTCTTTGGCATTACTTAGATAGGACTAACCTATTTGCTATTTGAAATAGGGTAAATGATTCCAACTTTTAATAGTTTCAAGATCTCTTTCTTCACCACATCCATCATGAGGGGGTTTAATCTTTTTTTGTGCTCTGGTTGGTTTGGAACCCTCCTTTAGTAGAATTCTATGTGTGCACATGGAAGGGCTGATACCTTTAATATTTGCTATAGTCCATCATATTACTAACTTGTGGTCTTTAAGAACTTTAAGCAATTTCTTCTCTTATTCTATAGTTAAGTTCTTGGCAATAATGACTGGAAGTATGCTCCCTCCCACTACAACATTTTTGACTTTTGGCAATGGCCAAAAACCATTGCCTAAAGTGTGAAAACTATTACCTATAAGAATAGGCAATAGTTTTTGGCTGTGCTCTTATCAAGCATTACCTATTCTTTTCAGCAACGATTTTTTTGAAGTTTCTGGCAACAGTTGAAAAACCTGTTGCCTATTGTTTAGTCATAGGCAATAGTTTTTCATTTTTATTTGACAACAACTTTTTACCATTGCTAGAATAAGCAATGGTTAACAATAGGTAAAAAACCGTTGTCAATTGTGTAGATATAGGCAATGGTTTTTTTATTTTTAATTGGCAACAGTGAGAAACCTTTGCCTATTGTTGCCAAAGATAAAAAAATTGATTATTTAGTTATAGGAAATAGGCAACGATCTTTTTTATTTTTATTTGGCAACAGTTCTCACTAACGATTTTTTTCATTTTTATTTGGCAATAGTTCTCACCATTGCCTACTGTTTCCAAAGATAAAAAAACCATTGCCTATTGTTCAGTTATAGGTAATAGGCAACGATTTTTTCATATTTATGTGACAGCAGTTTTTGGCAACAGTGAGAAATCATTGCCTATTATTGCCAATTATATTATAGGCAACATGTAAAAACTATTGCCAATTGATTATAACACTAGAATAAACAATGGTTTAAAAGTGTTGCCAATTATATTAAATCTAACATGGAAAAACAATTACCAATTGATCATAGGCAATGGTTTTCAAGATATAGGTAATGCTTTTACATTGTTGCTAATAATAGGCAAAGCTTTTGAAAAAGAAAAATTAAAACATTCATTTCATTAAAAAATAATTAAGACATTTATTTCATTAAAAAAAACAAAGTGTAGAATATAATTGAGTGTCTATTGTTTCAATCTCAAAATACAATTTGACCTAAATAAATCCTCTCAACAAATTAATAATATTCTAAATAATAATGCAAGAAGTCTAAAGCACATTCTACCTAAATAACAAGTTGCTCTTGGTTGTTGATAGTCTTCAGTTTCCAACATCATTCTTCTCTCTTCAAATCCCTCCTCCATGTTTAGCTCTTCGCCTATCCCTATTGATTCCGCCCATGATTAATTTGTAGACTTGTTGATAGAATGCAAAGTCCTCAAATCGCATCCACAATTGTATGTCTTTACTCAACTGATGCCAAGCAAATCCCTTGCTATGTTCTAGAAATGCTTGTGCAAGTGTTCATTGTTTACTGTTGGAAGGGGTATGATTTCTCTTCATCGAATAAGTTAACCATTGCATTGCTTTACTATATAGCAGCTTGCTTGGTGATAACCTCGATAAGTAGATTAGCATTAGCTACTCATAGTTGGATGGAAAGGAAGATAACTATAAGACTGCAGTTACTTTTATTAAAATAGAATCCCATAAACTTCTGTTTACTCCTAAATTAAGTGGATATATGAATCTACTGGCAAAGAGTGAAAACACTGGAATCAGTTTCAATTTGTGTGATGTATACATCTATTTGCAGTTACATTGGTTTAGGATTTGCATAAGAAATAAAGAATAAAATGCACTTGCATGGCTTAGTTTCATAGAATCACATTTTTGGTTTTGGTTTCTGCATTTATCTGGTTTATCATATCTACTTGTTTCACTCCAACATAGTGCACAACTTGCCTCTATATATAATATTTTCATTTATCATGTAGTATTCACATGATTGATGTATTTGTAGTACCTAAACATAAAAAAACATGGGACAGTTTGGCACAGGCCACAAGAAATCAATTCTTGATGATTGCCTTTCATTCACAATAACTCCATTTTGTAAAGTGCCTTCATAAAAGCTATTTGAGGGAAATTCTGATAGAGATGCATGCATACGGTATTGAACTTGATATTTGAAGTATAAACCATCAACCATAATATTAATACACTGAGCTATCAGAAACTAAAATGTAACAGTAAAATTTAGTCCCTAATCATGACTTTTCCTGATAAGTCAGATGTCCATTACCTGTAATCTAATTAGTTTGACACTAAGAAGAATAAGCCTTTCAAAAAGTGACTCTGCTAGCCCTGCGTAAGCAACTTTCTTGCACATAATGACAGGACCAAGTTGGCAATGATCACTAACAAGAATAACCTAAACATGAGCATCATATCCACACGCATGCATCTTTCTAGGTATTTTGCTCTTATGCTCCCACTTCCTAAAGTTGGTAATAATCACCAACAAGAATAACCTAAATATGAGCATCATAGAAACATGAGCATTATGTCCACACACATGTATCTTTCTAGGTATTTTGCTCTTATGCTCCCACTTTCTAAAGTTAGACATAGCAACAAATCATTCAAATACAGAAGAAACTATATTTTATACTATTCCTAAGTATACAACTCCCACCAAGAATTCATCTATGAATAACAAACTATGGCACACTCAACACTTACAATTTCCTCAACATTCATAGACAATGGTTCATTTTCATAAAATCAGGTATGACTGGAGCAAATTTGAATACTGTTCTTAGGTATACAATAATGATCAATAATCAAAATAAGATGACACTAAGAAACACATCTACTTGCCTTGTATCACCCTTTTAATCAATAGTAAGCATGGCTTATCAGAGCAACGAACAACAGTTCTACATACAACCTAACTTGGGTATTGAATCAGAGCTAACAAACCACCATTCTTATCAAATATTGCAGTCTTTTGGACAGGCCCAAAAGCAAAAAAAACCTATACACCAAAAGAGGAAAGCAACATATCATTAACTAAACTACAGAGCCAATTATTAATGTTAAAAATGGCAGGTAGTTAATCACAATACCATGTGTAAGGCATCTAAAGTGACAACATACTACACATTCTTAATAGATGCAAGAAGAACATTGTAAGAATCATGAATTTAGTAAGCCAACCTATTTCAAAGCATAAAAAATTCTAAGCGGCTCTCATTAAAAGGCAAGTTAGCATGCACAATAGGCCTAAGGCAATGTGTCCAGACATTGTTGCAGTGCTTGAAGTTACGTAAACAATTTTGAAGGCTTCATATTGTAGTTATAAATAGGCCATATCAAATGACAAATACTATTCCCATAAACTGTACAAGCATTAACTAGTAAAACATTACCTGTCCACTTCCATCTATGGTTGATGGAGCACCAAAAAGGTAAGGATTAGTGTAGTTTCTAAATCACAGACAAAAAAGGTCACAACATAAAAAAGGATATATTAACTACCTACCAACAAAAAAGTTCCAATATTGATACAATGTGAAGAGCAATACATAGAGCTAATACTAGGGACAAAGAAGAAAATTAAACAAATAGAAGGAAAAACATGAAGGAAAAAAATAAGATGTTACAAAAATTGTTTCCTTTAAGTCTAAGATAAAGAGAAGAGGGAGGGGGCAGGGGATAGCAATGTCTACTTCTGTGACTTTGAAACTTAACACTTAAATTTTTATGTTCAAAATATGTGATCCTAAGAGTACATGGTCCCACATGCTTAAGGGGCAATACCCAAGGAAAAAATTTATTGATCAATCATCGTGAGGCAACAAAACCTAAGCAATCAAAATGCATAAGGTGCATAACTTTATCAGTGAACACATGGAGATGGTTTTGAGTAATAATTACTAGTTTGTAGTCAAATTTAGCACATTTTTTATTCTAAAGTAGTACTATTAGCATGATGTAGCTAACCATATTTGACATGTTCAGTGAATAAAATAATAAGAAATGAATTCAAAGGAATTTTCTTCAGAACCTTGTACTATCTAACTTATAGACTAAGCATGTGTTAATAATATCCATATGATTGTATGAAAAATAATCACAAAAACAAATCATGCATTTAGAAAATAATCCTCTTTTATAGAAATATATATATGATTATTCTATACAACAATAAAAAAATATAAACATGTTTCCTAACTGTCATTATTAGGCTCTTCCTCAATTCTTCACTGTAAGGGATGCTATCCACCAAAGTAACAAATGCATATATACCCTGTCCTTTAACCTATAGTAATAATGGTAGTTAGTTTAAACTTTAGACACACAGACTATTATAACCTGAATGTTCTCTTTTTCTATCTTTAATCTGCACATGTGGATACACATGGGCACACATACAATTGCACATAGAGAATAGTTCACATAAACTTACCTCATGCTCAGCACCAACCATAATAGCCTTTGCACATTGAGAAGATGAAACTAGAGTAGATTCCACTTCAACTGTGCCAATACGATGCCCACTACACAAAACATGAATATATCAGACTAAGGCAACATCAATAATAGCACAGATTATTAACATTGCTATAACTGTCTATTCATATATCATGCTCACCATTTTGACAAATAACACAGAATAGCAAGATTGAAGAGAATGGAAAGGGTAAAGCAATGGAATCCAAGAAATACCTCACATCATCAACTCTTTCAGTAAGCCAATGTTATCCATCTTTATCCCTAAACATAAGAGTTAATTATGTTAAGAAAAAGACTACAAAAATATAATTTACACATATTAAACTTCCAACAGAAAATAGTGAGAAGCCCAGTGTAGGCATAATATAATGCCAGATAGACAAATGATTATAATGTTTGTAGTTAACTTACCTTTTGTAGCCAGCACCACTAAAATAGTACCTAGGGAATGGCTTGAATTATGTTGTCTTATATCTTTCATGGTCACCATAAAGAGTCCTAAATGCCCCAGGCCATGAACTCTTAACACATAGATAGCCATTGCACTCACCTTTTAATTTAACACCTTTCTCATCCATAATGACAGGCTACAATTACAAGTTGAAAAAAAAATTGTTAACAACAAATCAAAAGTAGGTAAAACATGCATTTATGAAATCGACATGTGAAGCTTGCATGAAAGACCTGAACTCCAAAAAAAGGGAGAGTTGCAAAATCAAGTTTCTAAGGCCAAGCACCTAGAAGTGGGGTTATCTGCTAGTAACAGTTAAGTATAAGTTTAGTATCACAAACAGAGTCAGTTACATCACATGGGTTTATTCTACATTTCTTATTTTGAGGTTTACACATAAAAGACAACACTACATTACAAGTTCATCACCAAGGTAGTTTCTGTATGACA
Source organism: Saraca asoca (assembly GCA_026873985.1). NCBI lineage: Eukaryota > Viridiplantae > Streptophyta > Magnoliopsida > Fabales > Fabaceae > Saraca > Saraca asoca. The sequence continues at coordinate 9,103 of JANHAO010018449.1, forward strand.
CAATAGAATAAATTTTCTTGATTTTTTAAATAAATAGATTTTGCATGTTTAGTAGCTTCCATCATGATTAAGTTTGATAAGGACAATGGAAGCTAAATACCATGAAGCCACTAGTTTCTATTTGCCACCATGTGTCAAAGATTGGGCATCTTGAATCCCCAACTACATTTGAAAACCACTTGCAAGAGATGGAAATGTACTAAATTATTCTTTAATATAGAAATATCACATTGCAAATGGCTACGAAAATTGTAGATAATAACCTCCATGCACTTGGGTTTATGGGCTTGCCTACACTTCCTAGTACTCGTAAAGACTTCCTTAAGTAGTGGTTAACATACTGCAAGGTTAAGAGGCCTTATTTCATAAATAAATAAGTTTGATAACATAAGTAATGTGTAACATACTAAAACGATTAAGGTTTATGCAAATCATCAAGGGTTCACAATAACTAGTTCAAATTTATTAAGGCAAATGAAATTAGATTATAAATAATTGTTCAATCTTACTTACTTAGTATTCCCTTGATTGATTATAGCTAACATGGAGCTAAAAATGCAACAAATGGCATTTGATGGAGAGACCCAAAATAGGGCAGCTTCTTTGCCACCTAGATGTAGCGGTCCATTGCTTGCTAGTGCGTGGTTGGAACTGGCTTGTGTTTGTAAAGGAAGTTTGGCATGATGCCTCATCCCAGTGAAACTACCATCACTGAACAGAGAGGAAGGTGAGGACTAGGCAAGGCCTATGGAGAGTGAAGGCTGATGCTCTTAGTCTAAGGAAAAAAAAACAAAGTTTTCAAGTAAAAGGTAAAAGAGATTAAGAAATTTCATTTATTAGATTTATTTTCATAATTATGGCAACACTTAAAAAAGTGTTGTCTATTATATATATGGCAATGATTTTAAGTGATTGTTGTTTAAAATTAGAAAAAAAAGTAATAAAAAAAACTATTGCCTATTCTAGTTATAGGCAACAGTTTTTAAGTGTTGCAGGGTTTAGTGTTGCCAAAGGCCAAAAATGTTGTTGTGTCTCCCAAGTATGCATACTTTAAGTGGTTTGGTTAGAGTTTTAGTTCTAAAATTGGTGCTTGGATCATTGAAGTCAATAACTTGGGTGAAGAAGGATGAAAGGTCTTGAACTCTACTAATTTTGGTTTTTTTTTTTGTAACTGTAACTCTATAAGTATTGCAACTTTTTCAACTACTACAATTTTTACAATTTCTGCTTCTAATTTAGTAAAGCTAATTAAGTCAAACGCATCCTACATTAATTTTAGTTCATGCAATATTTGAAAAAGGTCTTCCTAAAATGATAAGGGAGAGTTTCTAGTTGAAGGAGCATCAGCCATATTTAGAATGTAAAAATATATTAGAAAAATGAAGCTATTCACCCTAACCAGAACATCCTTGACAACTCCCTTAGGGCAAGTATTAGACTTATTTGCTAGCTGAATTATGACACTAGTTTCTTTTAATAGCCTTGAATTTAGAGATGAATAAATGAAAAAGGGCATGACATTAATGGATGCACTTAAATCTAGCATGGCTTGTTCAAATCTGGTCTCACCAATAACACATGGAATTGTAAAGGTACTTGGGTTCTTGCATTTTTGGGGTATTTTCCTTTGAATAATTGCATAAATAGTTTCCCCTATGCCAATTCTTCCATTACCTTTTAGTTTCTTCATGGTGATACAAAGCTCATTCAGGAACTTAGCATACCTTGAAATTTGGTTAGTTACATCTAGTAGAGGAATGTTCACTTCAACTTTTCTAAAAGCCTTTAGGATGCTTGTGTCTTGGTCCTTATTTTTTTGCTTGGCCAATCTACTTTGGAAGGGTGAAGGTGCACTGATTGGTTAAGAACTATTTGCTAGTTTAAAAATTTCTACATCATCCTAGTCTGAAACTGGCTGTTTGGTCACTACTTCCTTGCCACTCCTTAATATTATGGCATAGGTATTTTCCTTAGGATTCATGATTGTTTGGGAAGGTGGCCTATTTACAAGTTGATTTTTAAGGTTTTTTATCCTAGTTTCCACCTTCTACATTCTAGAATTGAGGGTGGCAGTGTCCTATTTAATCTACTGAATCTCTCATCTCATTTCTTGTTGAAATTGTAAGTTTACTGTGCCATATTCTTCATTAAGTCTGCTAAGGCTTGATTTCAAATTAAGTCTTGGTTTTGCTACTATATGGATTGATTCTAGCTTAGCTATTGCATCTGATATAAAGGCTATTGATAGGAGGTTTACTATCAAGCTTGATTGTCATATCTCAAGTTAGAGTGATCTCCCCAGCTTGGGTTATATGTGTTGGGGTAAGGGTTATATGGTTGTTAGGTATGGTATGGGAATCTTCTATTATTTTTAGGAAATCTCCACATGGCCTGGACTTATTGGAAGGGATTAGCCTCCTAGAAAAAAGTTTGACATGTACCAGTGCTAAGTAGATGCCACATAATTGTGCCTCTTATTTCTATCCCATAAGTTACTATACCATATGAGTGAGATCTATCATCTGTCTCTCCAAGTTGGATGTGTGCACCTCATTCACTTTTTTCATGGTGTAGTCTACTCTGTTACCAAATTACTATGAGTTTATAGTCATACTAGATATTAACATCCTTGTAGCATCAGGGGTCTTATCTACTAAAGCTCCTCCACTTGCTATATCAATCATGTTTCATCCATTGGAAAGAGGCACTTATAGAAGTACTAAATAAGAAGCTGGTCACTAATTTGATGATAGGGGTAGCTTGCATACACCCTCTTGAATCTTTCCTAGTATTCATATAAGGTCTCTTTAGATTGTTCCCTAATGCTGCTAATCTCTTTCTTGATGTTGGCAGCTCTAGAAGTAGGGAAGTATCTCTCAAGGAAGAGTCTAGTCATCTTATGCCATATGTTGATGGAGCTTGGAGGAAGATAGTAAAGCTAATCCCTGACTGAATTAACTAGGGAGAAAGGAAAGGCTCTAAGTCTGATTGCTTTTCTGAAATGCCCTGGGGCCTCATGGTTAAGCAGGCTACATGGAACTCTTTTAAACGCTTGTGAGGATCTTCCCAGCTAGTCGATGATATGTAGGCAACAAATGGATCAAGCTAGATTTCAATTTAAAGGCAACCTCAATTTTAAGGTAGTTAATGCATCAGGGTTATTGGTTGAGATTAGGGACAATAAGCTCTTTCAAAGTTCTTTAATGAAAGGCTATATTCTGTATGCTGGAATGTGGCAAAGAACTTACAAAAAATAGATCCCCTTTAGTGCCTAAGCTTGGAGAAGAAGGGATTGAAGCTGGTGCTGATGAAAGGTCTTGAATTAGGCCATATTGGTTCCTGTTCACTCTTTTCAATTCCTGTAAGATTCTCTCATACTTTGGATCATATATTAGCTCAGGAATATGAAAGGATCGAGTCATATACAAAAAAACTTGACAAGTAATCCTAAACCAAAAGGAATTGAAATAGAAAAAAGGGAAAATAATTTAAAAAATATTAAAAAATGAAAAAATCATAGAAGATGATGGCATTTGGCCAAAAAAAGGGGCTCACAATATAATTATGGGTCTTGATTAGAAGACTCAAAAATGGTGACCTATCAAATTAAGCTTTTAATTTCATAAAAGATTCTGGGGAAAACTAGGAAAAGACAAGGGCAAAAGGATTGAAATTAAAGTCTAATACTAATTTTTATGTCCTAATACTATAAATGATTTGTTGACGTCGAAATTCGATTCATACGGAGGACCCGAACTTCAGCCAACGGGAAAGGATTCAGTGGACTCCTATCCTGCAACCTGATGCTAAAACAGAGAGAGAAGAAGAAGAATATGCAACAGACAACATAGTTTTTTAACGTGGTTCGGCCAAAGTCCTTCTTTGGACCCCTACATCCACGACGATCTTTTTATTGCTAGAAAATGCTTGCAGTATACATAGTTTTACAAGAGTTTCTCTCTTGTGATCTCCATGGCTTATTCTCTCAGAGCTCTCCCTCTTTTTTCTCAGTCTAGTCTCTCCCCTTTTATTTTATCACCCTGAGCCTATATACAAAAGGCTAACTCTATTATTCGGCTATTGCAGGCTTTCTATCAATTAGCCCCCTGCTCTTGTCTCTTCCTCATTTTGTATGCCCAGCTACCCTTGGCTGAAGAAGGCTTCTTTTAGTGGGTTAGGCTCCATTTAACTAGGCCTTTTGCCAGCCTAAAAACACACACAACATAAGCCCCCTAACTCATAGTGCACTCTACGGACTGGGAGTTAAATTTTTACTGGCAAAGGTTCATCATGCTGTTTTGAGATGAATAGTCGCATAGGCTTCACTATCAAACTCGGGTACCATGCTATTGTACAAGTCCCTCACTGGAATTAGAGGCTGCACGGTTGGATTGGGAGCTAGTCATCGAGTTCAAACTCTATATCTCCTTTGCATTGCATGCCCATGTGGCTCGAGGCTGAAAGTAATCTTGCATGATGATTACGATTTTAG
>JANHAO010018450.1:0-13593 GCA_026873985.1 Saraca asoca
TAAATGCAAGCTCAAACCCAAACTTCTCCAAATTTATCATAAAAAACAAATAAATAAAAGAAAGTTGGATCATAAAATAAATAAAATAATTTACAAACAACGAAAACTTAAAAATACAGACAAGGGCTGAAACCAAATAACAAGATAAAGGCCATCAAATTTATACTCTCAATAACCCGATAAATGGAATTGCCACAAAAACAAATAGATGAGAAAAATGGGAACTTTTGCAAGTTACAAAGAGAAGTAAAAAAATTATGGTTCTGGAAGTTTAACCCAATCTCAGCGTCAAACAAAAAATATATAGAAATCTAGAGATAGATTAGAAATTCCATGGCAGAATACTAGAAAACAATAAATTAAAATACACAAAAAGATAAAATGCACTTGCGTAAAGTAAAAATGAAATACCATGAATAGAGCAGAGCTCAATATTGGTTGAAACATGATTGAGAATAGGAATGGAGCAAATACCTTGCGAGTTGAAAGAAGGAGCAGAACTACAACTTGACTGGAATTGAGGAGTTCAGAAGAAGAAGAGAGCAAAAGCAAAGCAGAAGTAGAGCATGAGCATAGAGTTTTGGGAGAGAATGACTAAAATGGAAATTGCGATAACTATCTGAGTGCAATTACACTTCTGTGTGCCAAACACGCCATTTGGCAAATAAAAGACATAACGGCGGTTATCACGTTAATCATCGCAAATCTTAAAAAAATTTTAAAATATAGTGGCGGTTAATCTAATAGCTACTATAAAGGTTATTCAGAGGAGATTAACATAATCACTTCTAAATAACCGCCGTTAAATAATACCGTTTTTTGTAATGAGTGTAGATAAATATTTGATAATCCTCTTTTTTTTATCATGTTAACGAGAGAATGAGTTCTTTTTTTATTGTAAATGCAAGGAAAATTTTCACCGCTTAAAGTAAAAATGATTTTTTCTAAATTTAAAATTGCTTCATATTTTTTTAAAATAATTAAGGGATCAATAAATTTTTAAATAATAATAATTTATTTACACCGGGCTAAAAATATATTCACTGATATATAGCATTTTTTATTCTGGTGCTAATAGCCTGTTTAGAAGTAAAAAATATGAAAGAAAAAATAAAAAGATTATTTTTTATTTTTTATTTGTTTTATTATAGCTATTCATATTTTTAACCTTCTCCTTTATTCAATCTCTCCTATTCGAATAGACGATAATGATGTATCCAAGATTTGTGCACAAAGGTCAAAATAAAATTTTAGAGAGATAGGAAATTATGATAAAAAATTTAAAATGGTAATAACATATAAAAATCTTTAAAAATATAATAAAATTAATCAATAACATAATCTTATATTAAAAATATTAATATTTCAAGTATCAGTAATATAATGCCCTATGAATTTTATACTATTACTGAAAAGATAAATCATAAACTTTATAATTATAAAAAATTAAAGGGAAAAAAAATGAGAAAGTGGTAAAAAGAGATCATTTGAAATTTTACACAGGATAACTATAATTAAGGTCAAGTTGCATCATGAGGTTCCCCTTAAATCTGTCTGGCAAATAGAGTATAAAAAGTTAAGTTAATACTTCTACACGTACTCAAAAGTATTTTTCAGTTTTTTCTCAAAATTTTATAAAAAATATAATTTTGTATAAAAAAATTTACAATTTCTTTACAAAAGATTCTAATTTTATTTGAATTTTTGTGTAACAAATAAACAAAAAAAAATAGAACTCCATAAGCAAATGTCTTATCACAGAAAACTGGGAATACTTTCACCATTTTATATTAAAGTTATATTTTTTTTTTATGAAAAAGATATAAACTGTATGTATAAAATATTTTCCCACAAAGTCAAGAATTAGTACCAATATACTTTCGAATACCTATCAAAGTATAAACTTTAAATTTAATCAATTGTTGTTATAAAATATTTTATGCAATTAGTAAATACGAAGATGTGTCATAAAAAAATTATAATAATTTTTTAATAATATAACAAGGTGAATAATAGTATAAAATTCATTTACATTAATTATAAATCAAATTTAAATAAAGAAAAAGTTATGTCTCAACCTTTTTAGTGCATCAGTTTTTGGGTTTAAATGCTTATAATAGACACTTTCAATTTTATATGTTTTATTTTTAAGATTAGCAGATTAAGACCTTTGCAGCAACTTAAATAGGTTAATATTTGTTCATGTTTTTGGTGTTGCATTGATTGTCTTCTTCTCTGTGTACTAAAACCACGTGGTAATCCTCTAATGGTGAATTGAGCCCAAATTAGCATTCATCATTTTGATAAAAGTTCTCCAGAAGATTCTAAGACATAAGTAATGACTTGATTGGTTGTGTTTGCTATTTATATCTTTTGGCTTTGGATTAATAAAACTACAATGCCTATTTATTACAACTGGAGAAAAATAATTCAAAGACTGATAAACTTTAAAACAATTTCCAGCAGAAGGCCAGATCAGGCTAAAAGACATATAATTGAGTCAAGTTGAAGAAGACATACCAACAAGCTCATGATATGCAAAGATTAATTTATAAATTATTCTAACTCAGGAATTTAGAATTATGTTATCCTTGCAATTGTATTGCAAAAAATACAAAAAGAATAAATCTTGTCACACTCTCTCAACCACATCCTCTCACAAGAGAATTTCTTTTATTCAAAAAATATAGAAATAGGATGAATTATTCCGTTTCAAAATCAATTAAATTCTTTAAAAAATTAAAATAATTTTTATAAATTATTTATCCCTTGAAATCGTTAGGCATGGATCTAAATTAAAAAATAAATAATTGAAACATCCAACCTTACCAACCAAGTTAGGGGTTAACTGGCCGAAAATATTAAACAATGTATGGAGTCGGGTTCTATCTGTGTCCACACCTGGCCACGCTGAAAGCAATGGAAAAAGAGTTCAAGATTTGATTAACAGAAGAGGCAACCACTGTGAAACATTCAGGTGAAATGCGTGGTTGAAAGCGCATGGTCCTACCACTGACAAGAAAAGAAAGAAAAATTAATAGGGGAGCCAACCACTGTGAAGCATCCATGTGAAATTCATGGTTCAAAAAGCATGGGCCTACCACGGACAAGAAAAGCCCAAATAAGAGCAGCATTCCAGCAGAAACTGTATAAGCACATGTAAAAATAGAGAAAGAAAGAAAAATTAAAAAAAAAAGAGAGGTGGTTTTGTCATGATTATAAATGATTAAGGACTATACTAGTGAACGGGACTTCTTGTTTCAGTAGTTATTTTTATCAAATTTATTAGATTATTTTCTCCTCTATTATGAAAAGACATGAATCCCCCCTGGATCAATTTATTATTGAAATTAAAAACAATATGCTATCCAGTGACTCATCTCCTAAAAACATTTATTTTAAAATTATTAATTTATTATATTAAAATCCTATTAATAGTTAAATAATAGGTAATATCAATGACACAGATTAATTCAATTGATTGTAAGCATCCGACATAATCATATGACTTTTCATGGTCACAGATTCATATCTATTTCAATGCTCTTGAATCCTTTTGATGTACTAACCTTCTTAAAGTTATTGATTGATGTTCAAAGATTAATTGAATTGTTATCTCTCAAGTTCAGTTGAACTTAACAATAATTTTTGAATAGACTTTTACTAATAATTTTAGTATGTTTCTGGTGTCCTTTCAAATAAAATTATAAGAATATTTCCTTTTTATGATTTTTTTGTGTAATAATAATAATAATAATAATAATAATAATAATATTATTATTATTATTATTATTATTATTATTATGAGGAGGAGGAGGAGGAGGAGGAAAGAGAAAAGAAAATGTATGAAATAAACTTAATAAATAAGCACATGAAGGCACTAGAAAAGACTAGAGGTAGGTAAAAATTTGGTGTGAACTATGGATATGTCTTAAAGCTTGTATTAATTATTTAATTATCCCATGTGGGAAGCAATTTAGCTGAACTGTATCTTGGTCAATATATAGCTCCTTCTTGTGCCTTAATACGGAGCCCATGCTGAATCATATTCCTTTCTTCTTTGTTTCCTTTTTCATCTTTTTCTTTTTCCTTTTAATTCCTTTCTTCTTTTCCTACCATCTTTATATAAATAAATCCAATTCCTTTCTTTTAATGAATCATAAAAAAGCCAAACACATCTATTTTGTGCACCTTCCTTCCAGTCATTCCTTCTGCAGCTCTTATAAGCCAACCTACCTTAGAATAACATATCAACATGGAAAGTGATGCTCAGAACAGCTTTTTTGGCTCCTCCTCCTCCTCCGCCACCATCCCCGCCAATTGGTCCACCACCACATCTTCCCCGTCCTCGTCCTCTTCTTCCTATTCTTCAAGAAAAATTGTATCCACTTCTTCAAACTCAACTCCGATCACAGACCAACACTCCGAAATTGATCCTCTAAAGGCCTCAACTACTAAAGCCGATCAGGACATGGAAAATGGCAAAGAATCCAGGAAGAGGCAAAAAAGGGACAATAATGAAGGAAAGCACCCCACATACAGAGGCGTAAGGATGAGAAATTGGGGCAAATGGGTATCCGAAATCCGCGAGCCCAGAAAGAAATCAAGAATATGGCTTGGGACATACCCTACAGCTGAAATGGCAGCTAGGGCACATGATGTGGCTGCTTTAGCTATTAAGGGCCATTCAGCTTACCTCAATTTCCCTGAGTTGGTTCCAGAACTTCCCCGGCCGGCCAGCAACGCCCCGAAAGACATCCAAGCGGCGGCTGCAAAGGCGGCAGCAACTGAGTTCGAGGATTTTAATAATCATTGTCAAGCAGATCAACCTGAGGCAGTATGCCAAGCAGAACAGGCTTCAATATCTTCAACAGTAGTGTCCATGGACAACATTGCTCAAGAGTTTTCAAGTTCTCACTCTACTAATGAGGATGACACACTGTTTGACCTACCAGACCTTTTCAATGATGAAAATAATGGGCTTTTTTCTTTTTCTTCTTCATCGCATTTATGTGCAGTTGGTAGTGGTTTCAAGCTTGAAGAACCGTTTTTGTGGGAGAACATTTAGAAATTCGTTTTTTTTTTTGTAAATAGAAAATAAAAAGAAAATAAAAAAGAGAGTAAAATTCAGAGTTTATTCTTATATTACTTTAATTCATTACATCTGGATCACTGTAAGAAAAAAAAAACATTTGAAGAGAATTATTTTAATTTTTTTTCTCCTCAAATGGGCATTATCCATATATGGCTATTTTTGGATCTGCAGAGATTGGATTAAAATTGAAAGCAAAGAAATGATAGCACATCTCATTATTTGCCCATAACTGCGCCAAAGATATAGAACCTAGATGTTTCCCTTTTCCATTTTAATGTTACAAAGCAAATGTAGAAGTTAATGAAGAAGTTTCTCATGTTTACATGTACTTAGGAAAATGTACAATTCAGTTCAGCTGTATCTCTTTTACTTGGAATGATATTTAATGGAATTGGAGTCCAACCAGCTATTATTTAGTAATTAGAAGATTAAAAATGACTTAAATTGCAGTTAAAATTGCTATGTACGATTGTATTATGACAATCACGACTAAAAATATTATAGTTATAAAATAATATTATAATAATATTGTGTAATATTATATATAGTTATGAACCGCAAGATAAGGTTTTCCTTGATTAAACTAATTTCCAACATTTTGATGAAGCTTTGATGCAGGTGACATGTAAAGCTAGCCACCTGAACTTTTCATTGCCCCTCTTTTTGTTGGAAAGACACCCGAAGATTAAATGCATCATATAGTAATCATTATCTTTACTAAGTGGCCATTAATGTAAGGGAAAATCCAGAAAAGTGTTTAAAAAAAAAATGACATGATAAGAAAATATCCAACTATATTAGGATATTTTTTAAATAATTTATGAAAAACACATTATTGAATAAAATAACTAATTAAATAAATAATAAAAATTAATTTTAAAGATGTATAATTAACATTTTAATTCCAAAATTTAAAAGTTGGTGAGCATAAGATTTAATCCCCCAAGAGTTGTGAATTTTTTCCTTAATTTAATTATAAAGAACAACTTGTGCTTATAAAATTAAATAAGTAAAAGCATCCAGATGGGATAATATATTCCCCCTCCAGCATCACTTTTTCTATGTCATGATTAAGCATAAGAAATTAATCTGATTCCAGTCTGTCAAAGATGGTGACAACATCATCTAACCAAAGAAATTTAATATTTCTAGTGAAGGTGTAAAATATCTTTCCCAATTAGAATTATTCACAACTACTGTATAAAAAGTGCTAAATAACCTCATCCTTCCGCAGACAATTAATAAAGTTAACAATAAAAAAAAAAAAAATCTACAAAGAAGAAAGACGACGTCGTTATCATCTGCTATATATATTTTTTTGACAGCCTTGCAGATTGCCACGATTTATTCTGTGATTGGTTGAACCATTTATCTAATAATATGTCACCATCTACTAATTAAGGATTCGAAGTTTAAAAACTCCTTCTATCTTTTTCTCCAAATAAAATATGCAGACTGAAACAGATAAGCCAGTGGCTGATAATTTTAAATTGCAGTTGGAGTTGCAATTATATTATAATTAATAAAATTATAAAAGGGAACAAAAGTTATCATAAGAATAATATTACAACATTAACCGTAGTAACAGTCTCCAAGTTAAAATATTGCAATATATATATAGTTTTCATTGGAACTAAAAAGAATTGTTAGTAAATTTTATATTATTACCCCAAATTTTGTTGAAAACTTGCAAAGAACGCGACAAAGATTTAAAGACAAATGGTTTAATACAATTTATTTAAAATATTTGTGGGACGGGGTCAACTTATTGGTTTGAATTGCTCTTTATGACAAGTACATAGATCGAATTAATCAACAAGATAATGACATTATTGTATGTTTAATCATCAAATTATTAGAGAGGAGGTTATGTCCAAAATGTCAGACACGTTTTCATTAAGGTTGGCACACAAATGTCCTTTTATGGTTGGTCTGAGTTACACTATATGTCAAAGATATGGATAAAGTACAGTTGTCTTATGCTTGATAACGATGGGATAATGTTTTGTAAGTTTTTATGAATTCTTAATATAAAAATTGTAAATTTATATATAAAGGACTACAATTTTTAACAAAAATGCTATAATTTTATAAAGATTTTGCATGTAACATATATATATATAAATTATAACTCTATCCATTAAAATTGTATAAATTTCTTTTTTAAAAAATTATAAAATTTATAAATTTTATTACAAAAGATGCAAAAAAAAAAGTATGACTCTTTCGTAAAGTTGTAAGAATATATACTAGTATGTTTTTTTTTTCAAATATATATCAAAACATAATTCTTAATAAAGTAGTATATTAAAAAAATAAAATAACACTGTGTACATACTATAAACCCTATAAGTAATGAGCATACAAGCTATGAACCATTGAAATTGGATATATAAAAGGCTCATATGGTGCTCACATAAAATTTAACAGCTCATAATTGTTATATGCATATTATGTGTGAAAGCTAGTAGTGTGTATCTGACATTATTTAAAGAGATACAAATAAAGGTAACTATTTATAAATTTTGTAAGGTGGGCCCTTTGCTTTTGTTGTAATTTTCCTCTCTTTATATTAGTACGACTAATATTGATTAAAACTATTAATTTTACAAAATATAATATTGGACAATGAAAACTAGTTTTCAAAAATAGAAAATTTTGTGGGGTGTTTTAAGAGTACGTCCTCGAAAAGTTTTTTGAGCTTTTATGAAAATTTAATGTAAAAATTATTAAATTTATAACTTTTTATATAAAATTTTGTAATCTTTTGAAAAAATTATAAGTCTATATAAATTTTGTATATAACAAATATATAAAAAATGACAATTCTATATATCATTCAAAGTTGTAACAAAAAATTAAAATTTTTTAGATTTCTATGAAAAAACTACAAAATTTTAAATAAAAAATTATATGTTTTAATTAAAAAAAATCATAAAAATATGTATTGATATGAATTTTTTATTTTTAGGGTATAGTCCAGCATAATCCAATTTTTATTGACTATTTTTTATGAGTCAAGTCAGGGAAAAAGCTGTTATAGACAAATTAGTACCAAAAATGGGGCATAATAAGGTTTTGGGAGTAGCACTCTAATTGAGATTATAGTATAGATATCACACAAAGTTTTAGCCCAGGTATAATTACTGCTCCTACAATCCTATCTAAAGGAATCATTCACAAATTATATAAAATAGGTATACAATCCTATCTAAAGGAATCATTCACAAATTATATAAAATAGGTATGCAAGTAAGGACAAACAACTATCATTTAAAAACTAAGAAGGATAAGCTCCTTTGGAACGGAATTTAATTATCCGACATTGATAGAGAAAGAAAAATAGAAGTAGCATCAATAATTGATCGTTTAGTTGAGGTAATAATAAGACATATTTAAATGGAATCATCATTTGACGTCCGACCCTTAACAACTATCTATTTATTTTAGGGGTGAATAAAAGTTCTAATTTTTGTAATTTTATTAAATTTATAATTTAATTTTTATAATTTTATTTTATATAATTATATCATAAAATTTAAAATAATTTATAATTAGGTTCCTACTATTAATTTGCATTAAACCTAAATAACAGACACAAATTTAAAATTTAGTTAGCATTTTTTTCTTTCACTCCTTCGTCATTTTTCATAAATGATTTCAAGAGAAAAAAAACCTCAAATTTTTCAATCCTTATTAATATGTGGATTTTTTTTCTTCTAAAAAAAATAATGAAGTAATTTTTTTAATATAGCAACTAATGGTTAATAAATAAATTTTGGTGAGGTAAATATAATATGTAAGTTATTAGAAGTAAAATATTAATATATAATTTAATAAATATGTAAAATTCTATTAATTGACGATGAAGACTTAATCATAAATGATTTTAAACCTTATCATGTAATTATACAAAATAAAATTATAAAAATTAAATTATAAATTCACTAAAACTATAAAAACTAAAACCTCCATTAACCCTTTATTTCAAAATTTTTATAGAACATTGCAAACCTTATTATAGTATTATGTGTGTATGAAGCTCCTAGGATGAGTGATTTATCACTGAGATAGTAGAGTAAATTCTAATCATTAAATCTTGCATAAAATGCCAGATTGGTAGATTCATTTGACCTTTTTGAGCCGTTACATTACTTTACTTGAGAGGAAATTAACAACTTAGTCATTGGATGATATATGAAATCTTAATTTAGTCACTAAATCATTTTTGTCATCAATCTAGTTCAAATATTTTAAAAAATGATTCAAAATAATCCTTTTGTCAAATTTTAAGATTGTGGTTAATAGAATTTTTAATATAATAATTTAAAATTTGATGTATCAATTTAATTTTTTACTATCATATATGAACCTTCATCATAAAAAAAAAAGAATTTTAAACCCTAAAATCAAACAATATTCAAAGCAATCAAGATAGGAATCCATCAATGAAAGCTTGCGTAATCATTGTCGAATAAGATAGTCAGATGCAATCGGGACTCGAGATGGTCCCGGCAGATACACTACAAAAATAAGGTGTGTGTCATATTACGTGGATGTTTCTTGTTAAGAAAGTAAGTGGGGATTATGTAGCACCTAAGCTAGGACCACCCTCAGTCAAAGGAATCAATTATGATAATCAATTACCTGAGTTTTCGCCCAACAAATTACAAACAGGGGAAGTATACTTTTATAGGATGATAGATGTCTTTGTTTAAACAGGTAGAATGATATGCTAGAAAGTTCTATGTCGTAAAAAAGGCCTGAAATATTTCAACAGTGTCTATTGTGGGTAAGCATGGAAACTACAGACTTTAATACTAGATTTGTTACATATGTTTTTTGAGATGGCAGGGCATTGTAACTGCAATGAGCATTGGGATGAGTCGCCACATTGGCAATGATGTTCTCAGACATAAGCGTGATGAGGAATTAAGTGAAGAGGATCATCATGCCAGGGTTGACAAGCCATGATGGAATGCATATGGAATTTGAAAGCATCAATGAAGCAGAAAAATGGCATGTGAAATATGCAAGACTGCTTGTTGCTCTACTGGATGCTTGTTTCATTCTTAGAATCATTAACATGATCTCTAGTGCTTGTTCAAGCTTGTGAAGAACACAACAATTCAATGATGTCAATGTCAGGCTATACTATAGGATTCTAGGATAAATGTATGTCGGACAGACATAATAACGAGTGTTAATGTGTACGCGCAAGTTAGTTGCATTTAGAAAAGTGATGAATTCATTCGTTAGACAGTTTTAGGTTTTTTACTCTTTTTGTATAGATAATGTAGATTATATCAACTTTCTCGCCATGTCTCCTTTGTGATAAAGAAACTGCTAACATGTTTTAGTAAAGTAAACCATTGATTTGGTTTTATATAACAGGGTTAGTGTATATATAAAAGAGTATTATTATGGTTTGACAGTAAAAGAAGTGCTTGAGAAATATTCATCTGTGTTTTTGAAAGAACTATGATGTTAGCTAGAACTTAAGAATTGTATTTGAAGAGTGCTTATAGGTTTCAAATATGATAATTGTTTTCCTTATCAAAATGCTGGTGTCGGGTGATACTTCTTTAGTTGCTTGCTCACATAGTATAAGCTCCACTATTTTCTTAACCTAAAATAACAATTGGTTTTGTCTGTTTTCCCATTCTATGCACAGATCTGAACATCAGTCTTCTTATACATCGTGTAAAAAGGGAAGACATTCAATGTGGTAAGACCAGTGTTAAATATCCACCATTGGCTTCCTAGAACAATCCAACAAGTTCAAGTCAAAGTTGGCTTAAATTGACAAAATATTCAAGAAGAACCTAGACACAATGGGTGGTTAGGAAAAGCAAAACTACTCTAGAGAAATTTAGACTACTCCAATTTTGTAAGTTTGCCGTCCATTGTGCGTATAAATAGGCAAGTGCCCAAGTGGTATTTAGCGCTTCGTGTTTATTGACGGTGGATTTCGATTCAGCCAAAATCCAGCCAACCAAAGGGATTCTTATGGACTCAAACTATTTTTCAATTGCTACAAATATCAGAATAATGTAGAAAATGATGAGAGGAGAGGAAGAGCAGCAAGACACAAGAAGGTTTTTAACGTGGTTCGCCTAAAATTGGACAACACCGGTCCTTACGTCCATGATAATATTACAGAGAATAATTTCTACAGAGTTTTAGTATTTTTTTTTTAGCTTATTTTACAAGGATCCTCCCCTCCTATTTTTAAGGGTTGGAAGGTTACGAGTATAATTTTACAAGTTGTAAATATATTACATCAAACATTAAATATACAAGACAATTTGTATCCCTCCAAATTGGCTTCTGTAGATTACTTTCTGCGGGTGGTCCCTACATACCGCTTCTTGCAGACTAGCCCTACGAACTAAGTTTGAGAGGGCACCTGCTTTAGGTTTTCTCCTGATAAACTCTTTTGGTTGAGTGAAATGTCATGTCCACGAGTTGGGACTCTAGGTTACTGCTAGCCTTTGGTTAGTAAGGGCGAACCTCGCGAGCTCGCCTTTGGCTATGCAAGCTTGTGAGTAGCGAGCTAGGGCTTTTAGCCTTGCTTCGTGCTTGTGAAGCTAGCAACTCAACAAGCTTAGCTCTTTCTTTTCTTGCATTTGTTTGCTGCCTGGCCTTTGCCAACCCATTTCACAAAATTGAAAATCACCCATAACATTAAGCCCCTCAACTCTCAGCTCACTTCACGGGCTGGTAGTTGGATAACTTCACTAGCAAAGGGTTTTCTTTATAGATTACCATGCAGTCAAAATTTTCGATCAGCCTATCATTTCATCTATTCTACGCCATATCTTACTCGATACGTGCCTCGTGATTGTTGGTGAGTCAGCCTTGTTTTCTTTCAAGGCAATTAATAAGAGTGGTTGGGAGTTCATCAAGACTTTTCGATGAGAGCAAACTGCTCTTTATTTAGGATGGAGGAAGTCTTCCTTCCTTCTTCATTGAGTGAATAGATGGATTCTTCAGATAAACCCCTCCTTCTTCTAATGTTTTGCTTTTCCGGTGAGGTGTGTATGGTCTACTGCATATTAGCCTTTGAGGGCAATCCTTCCATGAGGACGTGGGAAGATCTTGCATAGATCTTGAATTATTTACTTATAGTGATACCATGGGGTTGCTCCTTTCTGGCTACTCAGGTTTGTCTCCTTTGGACTCTCAGGGCTGAGTGGAGAGCTGGAAAGGATTTCTGAACCAAGGAGGGCAGCAAGGGAAAGAGTGGAAGAGCAAGAGTTCTTGCCAGCCCTTCTGTTGATTGGGGCTCTTCTCCAGAGTGCCAATCTTTCTTCTAGAATGTAGAATCATAGTCCATCTGACTTGTATTTTGACTCTTTCTGATGTAATTTTACCTCACTAAGGCTTTTTAATGAATGAATTGCTTTTCCTATTTCTTGTATACTGTGTTTGAATATTCTGCATATATTAGACAATATGGAATCTAGTAAGTCATGACGAAATAAAACATTTAAATAACCAATCGGTCACACTTCTCGATGAATAATGAGTCTGGGTAACGTGATACTTCTTAACGACAAGTAGTATATAAGTAGGTCATACAAAAGTTGCGCCTAACACAAAGTCACATGAGAGCTATGAAGGCAGCATGAGAGCTACGAACAATAGGTCGTATAAGAGCTGCGAGCAATAAGTTGCATGAGAGTTGCAAGTAATAGATCGCATGACTTTATTTTGGCATCTCCACACCTCAACTGGACTAGAGGTCATAGTTGGCAACATGAGTATATTTTTAGCGTCTCCATGCCTGAACTGGACCAGAGGTCGTAGTTGGCAACATGAGTATATTTTTAGCATCACCATGCCTTAACTGGACTAGAGGTTCCAATTGGCAACATGAGTATATTTTTAGCATCTCCACACCTTAACTGGACCAGATGTTGCAGTTGGCAACATGAGTATATTTTTAGGGTCTCCACGTCTCAACTAGAGGCCACAGTTAGCAACATGAGTATATTTTTAACATCTCCACGCCCCAACTAGACCAGAGGTCACAGTTAGCTATCTACATACGCTACTTAGGAAAGCAAACCGCATGCGGGCTCAAAGGGTCACACACTTTTAATAGCGAAGTGAAAATTAGATACATGTAATGAAGAGCGATAGAACTAGGCCAATCGGCAAAATGAAATTTCTTCCAATAGATACAAAGAGGGAAGCTTTAACACTAGCTTCCAAATTATAACACATCAGTGTATAATTCTAACTGACCCCCTGGCTCATGATCGGGATCTCACTAGGGATGCTGGGGTCCTTGCCCCACAAGTTGCACCACATACTTGAAGGATTTTTCCGGTCCAAGAGGGAGAAAATTTCAAAAAAATTTCAGAGGAGAAACCCAACTTGGCCGAACAAACCCATCCTAGGATTTGTTGGTTTGAGGCTTCAATGTATCACATATATCAAATACAAAGTAAAAGGAAGCAAGACTAACCTTTAATCCAGCTCCAAACGCA
>JANHAO010018451.1:0-13600 GCA_026873985.1 Saraca asoca
GGACTTATTTACAAAGAATCACTCTTATACTTCAATAATTTAAGTCTAGCAACATTAAGATAACTCTATTTTCATAGAGTTATCAATAGGCAGAAGGGATTTCCCATCCCTTAAATAGAGCCAAGTCTGGCTCCATTGAAGGATCCAGATCCATCTCCCCAATCGTCGTCATTTATTACCTCGGAAAAGGTTAAGGCTGACTCATCAGCAGTTATCGGACATGTGTCATGAGAAACATGGCCTAGAACAAATGATACGAAAGTCTCGGAAGAGGACTTTGACTGAACGGACACTGAAGAGTCTCAACTCATAGCCCGTAAAGCGAGCTGAGAGTTGGGGGGCTTATATTATATGTGGAATTTGGTTCGTCCTAGATGGACCTACGAATGGCCCGAAAGTGAAAAGGGACCAGCTCGAAGAATGCTTAGATCGCTCTGCCATCAGATCGCGTCGCAAAGTGACCTCTTCAGCTCGAGCTCGTACATGACAGAACGAGCTCGACCTCTCCATCTTGAGGACGGGCACATCCCCCGACTGAACGATCTGGCTGATGAAGTATGACTAGCGACCTGAGAGCTCACTAGATAGAAGACCCATTCATACTTTACCCACCAGGTACACTGGGCCCACCTACTGAAGACAATCTGTAGCAGCCAAAAAACAGGATTTTGTCTCGTATATTAAATGTTGATGTAATAGATTTATTGCATATGAAATTACTATTATAACCCCCTCTCCTTTATAAATATGAGGAAGGAGCCTTCTACAAGAGAAGAGGATGTTTTTATGTAGGTAGAAACTTTGTCAATATTGAGAGAGGGATGATACATGTCGAAACTCTGTTAACATTAAGAGAGGAAGAAAACCTGTATGCTGAATGTAGAAATACCTTCACAATAATATACTACCATGAACGTAGGGTCCGGTTCTATCTGGATTTGACCGAACCACGTTAAAAATCTTGTATCTTCTCGCTGCTCTTCCCTTCCTCCTTATGTATTTTGCTGATTTGTTGTGTCTGAACCAGTTTACTGTAAGAGATCCCAAAAGAATCCCTTATTATCTAGAGTTTGACTCAATACCAAAATGGACGTTAACAATTGAGAAGTAAGCAATACTCATTCATTGAACAAAAATGAAAGGAAACATAAGATGGCTTTTCAAGATTTTATATTCGGTTAAAGCCTAAAGGCAAATTAAAATGACACAAATAGCTGTAATCATAAAGTAGTGTGTGGAGAAGCTTTAGTTCAAGTGGTGTTTAATGTTTTTTGAAGATTTTGTATTCTTTTATATTCAAAATTTGATTTTAATTCTGGTGTATGCATTTAATGGATTAGTCATTTCTAATATAAAAAAAATAAATAAATAAGCAAAGGAGTGTTTTCTAAAACCAGTTGGGCTTGCTTTACAAAGATAATACAGATGTCCCATTCAATTATTCATACGTATAAAATTAACTAAAATTTCTAGACACTGCTTTTTGAACATAAATCCTTTCTCTGAATCTTTTCAAGCCTTCTATATAAACCCTACGGCTGTAATGTCTGATCCGTGTAAGTCCTCTTTTCTCTCTCTCTCTCTCTCACTCTCTCTCTTACAGACAAAAACTCAGAGACAGCTTTGGCCTTTGCTTTCTGGAAAAGAGAAGATAGCAAAGATGGGTGTAATTGATTACATCTACCACTTTTTCAGTGTGCCAATAACAAGCTCAAAGAAAAAGCGCAAAGCAATGCAGGTACTCACTCATTATTGTTAATATATAGCTCAACCGACATACAAGCCCTCTCTTTCTTTCTGTGCACTTTTTTGTCTGAAGAGAAAGAAGTTCAATTCATTCATTCATATCAATGTCATTTGTTTCTGTCATTAAATCACAGATGTTGTGACAATTTTTCATAATTTTACTTAGTAAACGATCGCATTTTTTTCATTTTTATCCACAATTCAGTTATTTACAACGAAATCGCAATTATAATTTGAAACCATGCATTAACATATGGGATGGTATTGTTTTTACAGACAGTTGAGATCAAAGTAAAAATAGACTGTGATGGTTGCGAACGCAAAGTCAAGAATGCTGTCACACATATGAAAGGTCCGTATGATCCCCCCCTCTCTCTCTCTCATTCTGTCTTGATTGCTTCATCTTCAAAGACAAATTTGTTCTTTTACCACTAACTAATCTCTATATATGTTAACGATGTTAATCATAAAGATGGCATTTTGATCAAGTTCTAGTTCAAAACTTTATAGTTCTTTTTCATTCTCTCTTAGTTTTCTATATCCTTCCCTTATGGGCATAACAGAAACTAAGATCTTGACATTTCTTCTTGGTTGTTGATAATTAAGTTAATTTTTATTATTCTATTGAATTATACTTCTTTTAGAAACTAGAAGCCCACAATATTTAGATCCTCCATTTGACCAAAACATACACACATCTTCTCTTATTTATTAAACAACTTGTAATAATTGAAATATAATTGACGTTATGTTTCATTTGATGACATCAGCATTTTTACAGGCAAAGTTATATGAAGATTTTTCAATAAACATGATACAACCTACCAAACCTATTTATTATCATAAATAGTATATATATATATATATATATTAAATCTAGATAGTGTTTGTCATTATAGTTTCAAATTGCAGGTCATAACAGATATTGTGACTACAATATATTACTGTTGCAATATTTTACAGAATTGTAATTTTATTTTGTAATAATTATATTTTTTATATTTATTCGTAATTTTGTTAATTATAATATAATCATAATCATAATTTAAAATCATAATTATTAGATATGTAGATAGTCTTACAATTTTATTTCTCTAATTAATTATAATTAATGTTTTATAGGAGTTAAATCTGTGGACGTGAACAGAAAGCAGGGCCGGGTGACAGTTACTGGTTATGTTGATCCAAACAGAGTTCTGAAGAGGATAAAGAGAACTGGCAAAAAAAGAGCTGAATTTTGGCCTTATATTCCACAACATGTAGTTTCCTATCCTTATGTCGCCGGAGCCTATGACAAAAGGGCGCCTGACGGCCTTGTCCGGAACGTCGCCCAAGCGTATCCGTCAAACGCGCCGGAGGAGAAATTTATGTTCCTTTTCAACGATGATAATGTAAATTCATGTTCTGTAATGTAAGAAATTCCATGAAAAACATATATGTTGTGTTTTTCAACCAAGTGTTTTTGAAATTTTAATAGCCTCATGTTCACACTTAAATTTGTGTATATCAAGTGTGATTGAAAAGTGCCAATGTATCTTGGTGATGTACAAGTATTGTGTTGTACTCATACCTTTCTCACGCTCCATCAATATAAATCACATCATTGTTTATACTAGCTCT
The DNA here is from genome assembly GCA_026873985.1 of Saraca asoca. Taxonomy (NCBI): domain Eukaryota; kingdom Viridiplantae; phylum Streptophyta; class Magnoliopsida; order Fabales; family Fabaceae; genus Saraca; species Saraca asoca. Next base: position 3,367 of record JANHAO010018451.1, read on the forward strand.
GATTTTTCTTTAATTGTGCAAGTTACCATTCAAATCTTACAAATTAAAATAACGATACCTCGTGTGTAGTAAAAGAAATCAAAGCTTTCTTACATATTTACAAGGCATTAAAATTAGAAAAAAAAAAAATTCTTTTACTATGGTTTAATTGTATAAACTTCCTTTTTGTTTTAAAACGTACATTAATCTTCCATGTAGTTTTAAAATCACCTAAAAAAAAAAAACTCCTAAAAGATAAAATTAAAAAAATTACGCTTAAATCAAGATTTTAATTTTAAATCATATTTAGCCATTCAGTATTACTCAAAGCTCATTTTTAAATAAATATTTCCACCATACCCATGTTTTTTTATTTGGATTCTATGAGCATATTTCTTCTTTCATTATTTAAAAATAACCATATATTAACACCATTTTTATTTTTAAGGAAAATTTGTGTAAATTTTGAAATTATAATGCAAATTTACACGAGATATATATCTATCATGTTTTGAATTAGACTCCTCTAAAATACAATATATACTTTAGAACATAGAGTGAGTCATCATAGCTGTTGATAAAAAAATTAAAAATTCAAAGCCTAATAAATAACAAATAATTGAAAAATAATTTTTAAATTTGTAATTATCTATTTCTTTAATTTTTTTATCAACTACTGTGATGATCTATTTTATCATCTAAACTACATCTTGTACTTTAAAAAAGTCAAATCCATCATATTTGCCATTTAGCCAATAAGAAAAATAATATGAAATATTTCAAGACTTTCACTAAAATTAATCTCAAAACTATATAATAAGTTATGATCATGAGGAGGAGGGAAACATTAGCTGCACTAATGCTCAATTAGAAGGTCAAACGAGGATGTGAAAACCATACCAGTGATTGACCTTTGTTTTAGTTTTATATTATGGCTATTAGAAAAGTGCTGAAATTATATAAGTCAATTTTTATGTGAAAATGAAAAACGATGAAGTGCAATCAAACTTTAAAAAGTACATTCAATTAGGAGACATCAATTTCGAAGGTTAGAGAAAGAATTTGATTCTTGCTGCCCACCACAAACATATGGAATAATGAAATGCAAATTTATCACTTTTGCTCCTAACTCTCCAAACTGGGTTCCTAGCTTGAATGGTTTTAATTAAGTCAGCGTATGTATACTAAAATTTTAAATTGTGTTCCACAATTGTAATATTACATGGAATTGCAATTTTGTAGTGCAGTAATTACATTTTTTTTTTCATATTTGTGTATAATTTTATTAATCATAACATCATTGTAACTGTAATTAGATCCATGATATATACAAATTAGTTATAATATAATTGATTCTACTTTCACATTTCTTGTCACGATATTGCAGTTTAAATTTGACTGTCAAATCACATTTTGTAATTGATTTCACTTTAAATGGTTAATTATCATTTGTATTTATGATTTTTGTATGACCTCTAAATAAATAACATTTAATTATCTATATTTCAAGAAATTCTTTTGCATCTGTAGAATAATTTTAATACAATGCATTGTAATTTAAATTGTGATTGACATAATCTATAAAATGCGAGTTTATACCTTGAAGAAAATTCTGAAATATATTTGTATATCCTAGAAAAGTCTGCAAGTAGACTTATTCTAACTTTTCGTGATCGTAACTTTTATCTATTGAATCATCAATCAAGAGCCTTCTTCCTTACTTTTTTTTTTTTTTTTGGTTTTTAAGCTAGACCATATATATTCTCCTTTCTCTTCAACTAGAGATATTAAAGCAATATTCATTCCCTTTCAGCAAAGTGCTGATGCGGTCCCATTTAAATCTGTCAGTTACTGTATTTTTTTGTAGCATTTCCTTGAGCTTGTGTGAATGTAAAGGACGAATGTTGTTCATAGTCTTAAATTTTTCTCTCAAACATGATGAAAAGGTAAAAAAAGGAGGAGTTTTGGCAAGCCCAAATGACTAAAATAACAGTTGATCAACATGAAATTTCAAATTTGAGTTTTTAAACTAGAGACAAGATTTCTGTAGATTTTGAAATTTGAAGAAAGATTTATATAATTTTGATAATTTATAAGTGTGAAGAAAATACTTTTCTGAATTTTTTTATAATAATTTATTAATAAATTAAAAATTTATAAATTATTATTATCATCATCATCCTCCTCTTCCTTACCTTAAATTTTTTTTTTTCAAGTTATTGATATGAAGTTTACAAAAGTAAGGAAAAGAATGCTTATGTCATAAGCTATAAAAAACTACAATTAATGTAATAAAATGTATGGCTCAATAATTGAACTTATTCTATATAAAGAAAGTATATTTAATTAGACGATTGAAAATTTTCACCTTTGTTAAGCATCCACAAGCAAAGTTTCCTATAAAGTGAGAAAGAATATATATTCACTTTATTTGTATGGGAAATTTATCTGTCTTTCCATTTCCGTTTCCTTTTGAAACGAAGAATCTGAAAAAAGAAAGTTAGGTTTGATTTGAAGCTTTAATCTGAAAAGTAATTATTAGCGGAACCTTGAGCCGCGTACTAAAAACGACATTCAAATGATTTTTCTCAGGCATTATATAGTATTCTAAATCTAGAATTTCACATCTCTTAAATGCAATATATATATATATATATATATTTTTTAGACAATAAAATATAAAATTATAATTATAGATAAGAAAATCAATGATTATAAAAATTATTAAAATTATAGAAAATTTTTTTTATCTCACTAGAAAGATGGGATTGGTTGCATATCACATCTTTAATAATGGATGTGAGAATACCTCTAATAAAGAATGTGTGACTCATGACAGAGTTTAATTTTTTTTGTAAGGATGTAAAAGTAAAAGTGAAAAAATAAAACATGAGATTAATAGAAATAAAATTAGTTAATCGACTTATAATTATTAAAAAATTGACAATTAATTTTTCTATCAGAACAGTTGCTTAATTTTTTTTTAAGTTGAACTCAATTCATTTTAACTGAAATTATTTCAATTTATTTATCAATAGATTTCAATATTTAAAAGTAATGTCAAAAACTATAATTTAAGTTATTTATGACTAAATTTTATTGTTAAAAATATTAAAAATTGCATTAAATTCAAACTTACAAAACAGATTTTGAGGTTTTCATAAAATATTTTTTCAGTGAAATTTTTGATAAATTGGTGAGATTTTATAATAGTATAAATATAACTAATATAAGAATTATAAATATTTGAGATTTATTTTAAATAAAATACAATATTTTTTCTTTTACAAAATAGTAGTTGATCTTATTAAATTAATTTCCAAGCTACCCTGAGATACCTAACTAATTATTCAAACCTCCTCCGGATCTGATCATGTGAGTTTATAAACTATCATTAAAACTTGAAAACAATTGTAGGACGCTACAATCCTTAAATTTAGGCTTTAATACTAATGGTATGACGTAGCCAAAACACAAATACATACACACTCAGACAATGATTCTGTGTCTGAATGTGATGTGATAATTGCAATCTTATCTAGTGCCTTTAGGTAATCTGCACCAACCAATTACAAAAGACAGTGGAGAACGAACTTTAATCTTAAATTTTGCTTTGTTTTGACAATGGTCATATATTCTATAGCTTTATATACAGTCTTTGCACATTAATCGACCAAAGCGATTCAGCATCACCAAAAATATATATTCCAAGTTTATTGGTGTTACTTTTGACTAAATTTTGTCAACAATATAGCTTATAACAATTAATAATTTATATTTATAATAATTTTAGAAAAATAAAAAAAACCTTTCTAATTTTAGAATAGTTACATTTTATTCTCACTAACTATATAAATTTAGAATTAAAACTTTGAATAAGGTAAAACCTCACAATTAATATTCATGATTTATTTAATTAACTACCTTATTTATTTATTTTTTAGAAATTTTTTAAATAAATATCACAATATTATATCATGTTGTTTTTTATATAATATCAAATTATTTTCATGTATATATTTAAAGTTTTATATATTTAATTTAATTTTCATTAATTATATAAAACTAAAAATTATATAAAAATGTGATGTGACAAATCAATATATAATAATATTATAGTATTTATTTAAAATATTGATGAAAAATATTATAATTAAATAAAACCTTTAATTAAGTAATATTGGTGTTAATGATAAATTTTTGCATTGCCTAAGATTTTTAATTTTAATTTTTTAAAATTAATGTGATAAAATTTAATCACCCAAAGTTGCAGGGTTTTTTTGCAACTTTTTCTTTAATAATAATAATAATAGTAAAGGGCGGTGTGATTATTTTATTGCAAATATGCCAAAAGGTGGGGAATCACGATAAGGTGGAAGTGCTCTGATGTTTTTTAAATTGGGAAAAGCCATTATTGTGAAAGAAGCTTCGGCTAAAGGAGAGGCCTTTTAAGAGCTTTTCAACAACAATCGGTCCTTTGTTTTATAGATTAATAGCTAATTGGATCCACAAAATAGACTATTTAAATTCCGTTTATTGTACTGTTATCTAAATTAGCATGATTATGTTCTTGGGGTGGTAGCCAATGGAAACATATACTATTTGCTCATTATGGGACCAATGGGTTTGTGGCTTCTCGATACCGGTGGAGTTGCCTCCAGCTGTGGACGAATTCACTTTTATTTGTATTTAAATGAATCAAAACTTTTTTTTTTGTTTAAATTTAATTCAAATTAAATTGGTGAATTGTTGGATTTGATTTAATAATTTATTTGATCTAATTAAATAAAATAAAATTTTAAATAAACAAATCTGAATTAAGATAAATCAAATCAATTCATATTATTTATTTATTAGTTTAACTTATTTAATTTATTTGATTTAAAATTATAAAAAATATTATTTAAATTTATTTAAATTTACTATATAATATATAATATTATATTTGATATAATAATTTATTTCAAAAATATTATAAAAAAATATTTATATATATAATTATTTTATCAAATTTGTTTATAAATCAAATTTAATTCATTTAAACTAGTTTTTCAGGTTGAAGTTCAGCTCATTTAATTCATGAATCTAATCTATTAAATTAAATTAAGAGTTAATTCAATTTATTGTCGGCTCCAGTAGATTCTAAAATTGTGGGAGGAAATCAAAGAATCAAATTCCATAGAATAATACTTTGTAGGTATTCAAAAATTTTATTTTTATTTTTAAATTTTATCATATATATAATAATATTATTATATATAGGATTTTGTATTTTTCTAAAAAATATTTGTAATTTTTTACATAAATTTTTTGTACAATGACTACATAAATTAACAAAATTAGTTGTACGACATTTTTTTTTTAAATATGCACAAAAGCATAAGCTATTTAAGTATGACAGCCAGTAATGAGCGGCTTGTTTGACTTTGTTCAACGTAACTTTGATACATATTTGAGACAGAACCAACGCCGAAAGTACGGGAAGCTGACTCACTCTTCTAATGATTATTATTAAAGGTGTGTCTGTATGAGAGATAAATATGCTAAGGAAAACTGTTTTCTTTTTTTATTTTGATTTAAAGTTAAAAAGAAAGTTAAATATAAGAAAAAAATAAGTTCACATTATATTGACAATTAATTTAACTTAATCTAAATAAGTACTGAAATCAATTCAGATGAAATTGATAATATCAAAATAAATCAAATGATTTTTTCACAAAGGTAGAATTACAAAAATATTATTTGATCCAAATTATTTACTAATGTAAATGCAAAAGACTTATAATAAAATGATGGATCATCCAAATTTTATGTGATTCTATTGCTGTGGGTGCTGGTCCTCTTGATTATTGGCTTCCTCCGCGGTAGTGAGAAGTTGAGTAAATGTCTTAAAATGGGTTGAATCTAACGAGTTAATTAGGAATGTATAGTATTGCCTAGGATGACATAGAAAACAAGCATAATGACCTAGTCTAATAAAGAATTGCTTTGAAATAATTTAATCTAACAAAAGTCTCTGAAATTGTTAAGTGTTGTCTTATTAGTAATATATAATAAATAATATATAATTAATTGATTAATCTCTCTCTCTGTATCTATTAAAATAATTTATATAATAAATAATATATATAAATAATATTTTTTAATATTAAATATATGGATAATTCTATAGGAAGCTTAACCTTTTGGGAGGTTAAGTATTTTTATCATTGGAGCTTCCTTCGTGGCAAACCACAAGTTGAGTAGATGTGTCAAAATAGGTTGAATCTAACTGGTTGATTAGGAACATATAGTATTGCCTAGGATTGACATAGAAAACAAAACTAGTAGCCCAATTTAATAAAGAATTAGTTTGAAATAACTTAAACTGACAAAGTCTAGGGTTAATTGATAAGTGTTGGCTTATTAGTAATACATAATAAATAATATAAGATTAATTAATTAGTGTCTCTCTCTTCTATATATATATATTAAAATAATTTATATAATAAATAATATATATAAATAATGTTTTTTAATGTTAAATATACGGGTAATTCTATGGGAAGCTTGACTTTTTAGGAGGTTGAGTAAATTTATGGTTGGATTGTCCTTTTTGCATTGAGATTTGTATTTTTATTTGATTTATTTACTTTGTGATTTGAAAAAAGACAATCCAATGATGAAAATATTTAACCTTCTAAAAGGTTGAGCTCCTCATAGAATTATCCTAGACACATAAAAATTTATAATTCCATCTATTTAAGTTGCACTATTTTTTTAACAAATTTCAATATTTTATGTTAAAGTTACAACTTATAAGTTTAAAAAAATCAAATTACTAATGTTTGAAGCATAATTCATAATTCAATATTATAATAACAATAACAACAATAATAATTATATTTGATTTTAATTAATTCATAATGTGAAATTAATATTTAAAATATAATAGGTCGTTTAACTTGCTTAGAATCACTTGATAAATGTCGACTTAATAATAAGATTGGTATTATAACAACTTGATCTGATCCCATCCTGGTGAAAAAGTAACTTAACTTAAGATTGATCCGACGTGCAATTTTTATTTATTAGACTAATCTTGTAAGGTTAAGTTAACCTATTTTGATAAGTCTAAAATAGAGCACAAAAAGGAAATGGTGGAAGTAGTAAAGGAAGAGGAAAAGGGATAAAATAATAAAGAGGAAGAAGGATGGGCATTGGTTAATGGGGGGTTTTGAGTTTCTCACACTGTTTGGTTAAAACCATAGAAAAGTAAATGAAACATTGTATTTCATGCTTTCCACGGTTTTGCATGAAAAATGAATTTCTTTTTATTTATAAATCATAGGAAAATTCAAAAATTGAATGTCCCTCAGCTACAAACCCTAGGAAACATACAGAAGTTTGCATTTCCAAAAATCTCAACCTTTCTATGCCCTTTCCCATAGTCTTGAAACCACAAGAAATTTATTGATTTCTAGTATTAAATTAATACCTATCATGCACATAATTAATAATTTTATTAAATTACATGTTTTTTATGAACTTTAAAATAAAAATCATAACATTATTATATATTGTTTATCACATCATTTTTTTTGCAAATAATTTCAACATTATATAATTAATAGAAATTAAATTAGATATACAGAATTTAAATTAAATACTTGAAAATAAGTTACAAAATTATATATAAAACCCAACATACAATGATATTGTAATTTTTACTTAAAAAATTTTATAAAAAAAATCATGTACTTTAATAAAACAATTAACTAAATGAATGATGTGAATTATTTCAAATTTTATATAATTTAAGATTTTGATTTTTAAGTTTAATAACATGCCACATTTTCTTTTTACTTCGCGCATTACCTTTTATTTGTCTTTTAAGGTAAACGTATAATCATTAAGGAGACTATTAAATAGTCTTAATTTTAGGAGAAATAGTTGCATTTTACTAGTTGGTCATTTACTAAAAGTCATATAATAGGGGGAGTGGTTGAGCATATATTTGAGATAATAGGAGGAAAATTAAAAAAAAAAAGATAGTAAGAAGGACTTTTTTTTTTTTAAGTGATAGATAAAAAAGGAATGGAGTGAGTAATTGATAGTATAAAAAATTTTATACCAATAATGCATTAAATTAAATTTTAAATAAAATTTCAAAAAATTATAAATTTTTTTACTAAAAATATTAAAAAAATATGCATGACAAAAATTTGTATTATATTTTTTTATAAATGTGAAAAATTTTCATAAATAAATATTTAATTTTTGAAATAAAAAATTTGAAAAAAATATCTACCTACCCTGGTGCATATACATCCTATGACGTGGTCCCATCTCTACATGCATGGTAAGCTTTTTGTTTTTTGTTTTTATTTTGACCGATCGATGTGATAATTTATTTATTCAGTTGCAACGGTTGTGGAAAAAGTCACGTATTCTATGAAAATAGTTGTGACCTTCATGCAAAAGTTGCAACACACTTATTACTACAGCTTGTTGCAACATTTAATAAATAAGATGAAGGATTTTATGTGAATATTGCAGAAGTAAATGACTTTGTTGCAACTACGACAAAGAATAAAATTATTGCAAGTTTTGCAATAAAAGTTAAAAATTTGATTATAAAAGTAATAGTTGCAATATATATGGGAGTATTACATCAGTGTATAATGGTATTACATGATTGTATAGTAGACTTGTATAAGATTATGCTTAGTGTCCTAGACGTATGTATGTCTTGCATAAACTAAAGTGTAATTTGCATGATGGCTGCATTGGATGACATTATGTTCATAAATAGTAATATAAGAATTGCATGTGATGAATATAAAATTAATAGTCCAATTGTATAGAGACATGTTCTATATTATAGTTGTCATGTGGTTGTAGCTAGTCAATTGCCAGTTAGTCGTGGTTAATTAGTGAATAGAATCCAAAGAACCAATTTATCCTTCCAATTATCTATAAATAGTCAGGTATGGATACAATTCTCATTATAAAAATTCTCTCTGACTTAAGCTTCAGAGGGGTCTTGGTAGTTTTCATCGCCTAGGCCTTGTTGTAGGTATTTCTGATCACCGGCTCAGCTACCAAAGATAAAGTATTCATCATTTGGGATTGTTTGTTGTTTGATTATCTATGAAAAATCTTCATCAATTTATTCAAATTTGTATACTTCAATGATTTGTGTTTTGGTTCATTTCAATTTTTCAACCCTATTCATATCCTCATTTTACATTTATAATCTTTATACTTGTTATGCAATTTGCATTTCTTTTTGTTTATCGATGCTAATCATGTTATTTTTATCATTGATTGAATTATGTCTATATCACATACATCTCATATTTGGATGTTTATCTGTAAAGATATTTCCAATTTTGTTGCTTTAGTTGTTATAGTGTTCTTCGTTAGATTAAAGTAGATTTCTATTTTGATTTTGATTGTGATACACATTGATTTAGAAACTTTCGCACACAAGAAGAAAATAATACTAATAACTTGTATGAAGTGATGAATCTGATTTTGCTTTAACTCCCTTGTCATAGAAATCGAATGATTGCGTATAATTTTCTATCTTCAAAATCTTGTTTCCATTATGTTCTCCAATCTTGCATGATGTTAAATAAACTTTGCATGATCTACTTTTGATTATATATCATGAATAAGCTTGCTACTTTCACATTTTCTTTGATCATGGATTGTATGATTACTATTACAATCTCTGTTGCATTATAATAATTCTTGTGACTATAATGACTTCAACTCAATATTTATCTTGAGATTTTTGTGATTAGCCTTTTAACTTGTTAAAATTTTTATGAGTAGAAGTCTAAATCATCGAATTTCCAAATTCTGACCATCTTGTGGCCAACATGCAATGTGATGATGATTGATGGTTTATGCCAAGATCTTAAGTTAGAGACAACAACTGTACTTTAATAGACTAATAGTTCATCCATTATTTTCATCATAGGCATTGCCAACATTGTCATTTCCATTGAAACCATTAGGCAGAGATGTTTCAAGATGATAATTACCATTTAAGAGTAGATCTCGATTGAGTACATCGAGCATTATAGTGGCAATATAAACATCATCACCATGATGACCAACATGATTGCAATATAACCTAACTGATCTATTGGCTTGGTCAGAAAATTCATTCATGTTGAAGAAATTGATAACTCTATGAAAATAGAGTTATCTTGATAATTTCTAGACTTAAATTGTTAAAGTTTGAGAGTGATTTTTATAAATC
>JANHAO010018452.1:0-13589 GCA_026873985.1 Saraca asoca
GCTTCCAATAAAAGAGATTACTAGCTTAGTATATAGTATTTCTTTAGTTTTTGTTTTTTGATTCTGCAATTCAAACTTTCATCAACAAGCACGTTTCGATTCTGGAAATTCACCCCTTCATTCATATTTCTTTTAATAAATTATAACAAGATTAATGGAAATATTGATGAATGATGTCAATTGGTTTGATGATGAAAAGTTTATTTCGCATGCTATAGGAAATGTTTTAAGTGCATTACTCTTTTTATTAATTTTAACATATATTAAGAAGTATTTTTATTTATATTTTTTGTAGGAGAAAAAATGCAAAAAATAATTTCAATTATCGAGTTCTTAGAATTTTTTTTCTCGTGAATACTTAAAATTGAAGTCATAAATCATATTAAATTTTAGAATTAATATTTATTGTCTACTTAATTAATCAATTTATTTAGTTATATAATTTTATTTCATGAGTTTTAAAGAAAAATTGTAAGAATAAATTTAAAATCCAAAACCATACATATAAGATATTAGAACACCATATACTTATAATTAAATTTTCATATTTAATATAAGAGTCATGTTTGATTCAACAAAAGTTGAGGAATCAAAACTAATTAAGTCTTCTCCTTCACTTTTCTCCATTATAACAGCTTGAGACTATGTATGTGTAAAGTGAAAATGGAACTTAGCCATATATATACTTTATTAGGAAAAAACTTAAAGGCTTACTAGACCTTAGGCTTATATGACAGCCAAACCACACTAACTTATTCAAATATGTAAAGCTCATATCTTATTATGTCACAATTTAGTTGAACCTCAAGCATATCTTAGAATTTGATCTAAACTTTTAATCAATTCATTTTATTAAATCAAAAGTTTCAATTAATAGTGACTTACCTAAGAAAAATGCTGACAAGAATGACAATATTATTATACATTGATTTACTATGTGATTTTTTCATAAGTAGTTGCTACTTTATATAACTAATAAAAATTAAATTAGATATATAAAATTTTAATTATATATATATATATAACATTACACTTAAACTAGAGGAAAAATCCTACAAATATTTCATCTAAAAAATAAAAGTACCCCCATAAATTTAAATTTATTTTTTTTTCATTTAATTATATTTTAACCATTTAAACTTAGATAAAGCATACCTTTTAATTACAAAACATTTAGAATATCCTTTATTATTTGATTTGAATACAATTATTTTATTTCACCATTTTATTAATAAAAAATTCAAATATGGGTTGAAATCTAAAATTTTTTATTTATTAAAAACGGTTTAGCTATATTTAAAAATTAGAAGAAATGTCTATATAATTTTATTAAACTTTAAAAATGACGAGAGTAGTTTTCAAGTAAACGAAGGGAACACAGGTAGCATATCTCACAGAAAGATACTAAAACGTTTCCTCAACAATTCAAACCTTTGACTTTAAAGGCCAAAAATTCAAAACACAAATTTGGGTCTAAATAAAGAAAATAATTTGGATTGCTGCATTCTAAGTCAAAACTTGCCCCTTTTCTTCGATTTTCATTGCTTACCGCGAAAGGAAGGAAGAAGTAAGGCATGTTTGGAAGTGTTTTTAGATGTTTTTGTTTTATTGTTCTTTAAAAACAGTTTTTTAAAAATTATTTTTTAGAAAAAAAAATAAAAAGTTTGTTTGGATGTAAATTTTGAAAACAAGGATTTTCTTTATTTTTGAAGATGAAAAAAATATATTTAATATTATTTACAACTTTGTCATTAATGAAAACATGTATTCTTCTTATTTTTGAAAAAAATCTGAAAACAGTTCTATACAAAAATAAGGGAAAACACTATTTTGATGTTTCCTGAAAATTATTTTTTCAGTTACACTTTTAGAAAATAATTTTTGAAAAACAGTCTTTAAAAACAGTTATCAAACAAATTTTTTTATTTTTATAGAACAAAAAAATAAAAGACTGTTTTTTTAAAACAAAAAAACTATTTCCCAAACAGCTCCTAAATTTCTCATCTTTTCGCCGTTTGTTTGAAGTTTGAACTAAACAAAAAAATAATAATAATAAAACCCTGTAATCAAAACATTCCTACCACTCATGTTGATGCTAGTAATTTCACAAAAATGCATGCAAAATCGGAACTTTAATCAAATTAATAAATGTTTGAAAAAGCTGTTAGCGTTCTTTCCATATTACATTGCATTTCCAAAACCGTATTGTTATATATTGTAATTTTCTGATACAACATCTGCTCTTGGAAATTTTCACAAATTATACATTGGATTACACAGGATTTAGTTTCATATAAGAATGGGATACATAGGCCACATAAATAGGAAAGAAAAATGCACTAACAGAATTTGCAAAAGAGAAAAATCAATATGAGTTCAAACTCTCGATAAAATTTGTAGTTGTTAACTATCTATTGTTATATTCCTCCAAATGTGTTGGATATGAAGCTCGATAAAATTTGTAGTTGTTAACTATCTATTGTTATATTCCTCCAAATGTGTTGGATATGAAGCTCGGGTGAAACTAGGGGACATTTGGTTCAATTTATGAAAATGGAAAGGGAATGAAATCATATAAGGATGAGTAAGGGTAATAATAATGATTATTTTTTTAATTTATCTATTCAATGATCGAATAGAATCACAATGTTTATAATTTCATTTCTTACTATTTGGTTGGATGGTAGTCAGCAACGATATATAGTGGTCAACAGTAATAAGTGGTGGTAGATGATAATCAATAATGGTAAGTGGTAGTGGGCGATGATTAATGATGGTAAGTGGTAGTGGGCAATGATCAACAGTAGTAAATAGTGGTAAACAATAATCAATAGCATTAAGTGATGGTAGATAGTAGTCAATAGTGATCAATAATAGAATATGATAATGGACAATAATCAATAGTGGTAGTAGTGATGAGTAATGGTCAATGGTGGTGTTCGTGGGCAATAATCAATGGCATAAGGTGGGTGGTCAACCATTGTGTTAATTTTTATTTGTGAAATGTTAATTAATTTTTTATATGTGAGATGTTAATTAAATATATACAAACTATAATCATATATTTATACTATATAATTTGTGCAATTATATCCATGTTAATTGTAAGGAAATATTATAACTTTTTTAATTTGATAAAATTATTACATTAATATTTCAAATTAACTAAATTTGCCATTTGATTTTTTTCATCCTTTAAAAATATTTTTTTAGTATCTTAATACTCAGGTGAATTTATTTATAAATTATTTTATTTAAAAATTTAAATTAACTACTTCATGCTAAACAAATTTAATTACTTAATTAATAAGAGTTCATACATTGTTATAACTAATATATCATTTTCAAGAAAATATACATTTTAAAAATATTTTTTATAAACTTTTAGAAATATTTTAAATTGAAATTATGATGAGCATTAAAAAAATGATAAATTTTTTAAAAAAATTATGAAATATTAAATTTAATATTTGATATTTAAAGAAACTTAAAAATTTAAAGAGCGAGAATTTTTAAAGAAATATTATCTACTAAACAAAAATTAGATATTACTAATCATGTATCGATAATATTATAGGCATTTTTCGGTATCATGTAAATGGGGTGGCAAAGGCCCAATAGAAAATAAGTTCAGCTAAGAAAGACTTAGATCACTTAAAAGAGCTAAGGTCACACAAGGGGGCATCGGTCTACTAGCCACGAGCTCAAGGCACAAGACAAATTCTGGGTGGTAATCCTAAATCGCTAATGGCGTAAGATAGAAGTCTAGGCTCTCCAAAGACGAGCCCCGGCTCATTCGCCCAACAGTTCATCTTGCACGAGCTCGCATTGCCAAGCACAAGCTTAAGATCACTGACTTTCAACCAACAACCTGTCTTGTACAAGCCCACTTCCTTAAGAATGAGATCGCTACTCGGAGGATAGTAATGACCCCAGGTTAGAAATTCTGGCCCTCAAGGTAAAGCACGCCACTTAACCAGATGCTTGCTAAGGTCGAATCAGAAATGTCCATTCATAGACAAGCTATGAGACCTTTCTACAAACAGTAACTAGAAGGACCCGCGCACAAAAAGCAGCCTATCTAAGCTGACTTACAGGAGTCTAAGATATCTTTTACATTTATTATTTAATATAACATATTTATAATTTGTCAAATTACATTTGTACCCCTACTTCTATAAATAAGGGGTTAAGCCATTGTATTAGGGGAACTCCATGAACAAACACTTGTATTCTGCAACTTACATTAATAAATGAAATGAACCATAGACGTAGGGATCGATGCCATTTGGTTTTAGCCAAACCACGTTAAAAAATCCTACATTTACCACATTCATAGCCAAAGTGCAGCTTAAGGTTCAAGAACAACCCGATTGACTGAGATTTAGATCCCTAGAATCAAATTTCACCGTCAACATTTTGGTGTTGGAGGAAGGGCCTGAACCCTCAAACTATTTTCTCTCTATTTTTGTGATTTGTTGAACAACCACAATGGCAAGAGGAAGTATCACTAGTAGTACTGATGTTGTTACCTCCTAACTTGGGGGTCATGTGAAGCAGCAAAAGTTACCATTGGGAGGCTCAGTTTTCTCGACTGTAGGAGTTTCTACTACCCTCACAACAAGCAGCATCAATGATATGGCGCCATCAACCCCTCACCATCTTGTTGCTTTCGGGGTTGACAAAGTTCATGCATGGCATCAATGTTAGAAGGCACTTGAGAGCACAGTGAAAGAACCAGTCGAAGCAATCAAAGCGCTAGCATAAACACAAGCCCAAGGAGCATAAAAGTAGGTTTAAGTCATAGCACCTGAAAGGGGCCACACGTTAATTCAGCTCACCCCTCTTGCTTATAGGAAAGGTCAGAGGTTCACCGAGCTTACAAGAACCAAGAGGGTTAGCGACCTAATAGCCCACACTAAGAACAAAGCTTGAACAAGACCAATCAGGGGTATATTTTAGGTCGTCACACTTAAGACCAGGAAAGAGAAATGAGCCATTGATCTTCCAGCTGGTGATCCAAAATGCACAACCCGATGGTCGAAGAACTATTCCAGAGGGTAAAACAATTAGAAGAATGCCCTCGGACTCAAAGTAGCTGAGATTGTTATGAGTAGAGAACTCTATTCACCATGGAGATAAAGAAGCAGTCGGTCCCTCACAAGCTCAAAGTCCACGCGATCTCACAATACAATAGGGACAACAACCCCTATGACCACCTAGATGCATTCAATATCCAGATGGATCTCTAAACAACTAACCCTTTGGTCAAGTGTCATGTGTTCCCAGTTATACTAAGAGACATTCACTGAGCATGGTTCAGAAATCTTTCAGCTCATAGTATTCGCAGTTGGGAAAAATGCCAGGAGGAATTCCTTAATTAATACAGATTATTAAAAAGGTAGCTTACACTACCTTGCCACCTCGCAATAGTCTTCCAGCAAAATGATGAATCATTGAAAGATTATATTACTCAATTCAGGCACGAGGTTAACAATATGGAAAGCCCATCTAATGAGAGTATCTTGATACTAATCTTTGTAGGACTCCGCAAGGATAGGAAGTTATACTAGAGCATTTACAAATCCCCAGTAGGCAACTTAGGTGAGTTTTATGAGCAAGCTACCAAGGAAATCAGGTGGGAAGAGGCCTTTGGTCCAAAAAGGCCCGGACATGAGGATAATATAAATAGCTTCAATCAAAGGAGTAAGGATAAGAATGCACAATACGGCCTTGATAGCCGACATGCAAAGAGATCGAAAAATGAGTGACCCTAGCCCCTAAGTCGCTATGATAGTTATAGCACCCTATCAGACACTCCAGAGTGCATCTTTGCAACTGAAAAGGATATGGAGGATTTTGGGAAGCCTGGTCATATAACAATGCCTAATAGATTTAGAAATATGAGTAAGTTCTATGCTTACCACAAAGAAGCTGGACATGATACCTCGGGATGCCGAGCACTTAGAGATGCCATAGAAAGCCTAATCAAGAGAGGTCACTTACGAGAATATGTGATGCAATCTCCTGGATAACGGCCTTAATAGTCCCAGCGACCATGACCATAACAACCTAAGTGCCTATTAATCTTTTCTTTTTAATATATGTCATTTAGATGTAAATAAATTATCTCAAATTTGTCTAAAAATTTTAATAATGAATGATTTTTGGATAAATTTTCAAGAAAATCCAAGCTTGGACTTGAATTTGGCAATCTTACATTGTGATTCTTTTTTAGACCTACTGGCCGAGAGACAGTTCTTTTTACATATATTTATTTAAACATGAATAGGGTGAAGATCCTTGAACTGGCAATTTCAAGTTTTTTATGGAATATCAAAGGGGTTAAAAATTCCCCAAGGATTGAAGTGCTTGATATTTGCTCATCCCTCTTACGTGAAAACAATCTCATCCCATCCCTCATCTAGAAGCGAGTAATTCTTAAAAGGTTAAGCTTCTCATTGGGTCATAACATTACTATGACATCTCTTTGGCACAAAAGCACCAATTTATCTATAAGATGAGATCACCACTTTGTTCATATGCACGGCCAAATTCTAAGCACTATGTCTACCCTTATTGCCAGCTTCCAAGCTGAGGCCGCCAGAGCTCATTCCGGTACAATTGCCAACTTTCGAGCTGAGGCTGCTGGAACTCATTCTAGTATAATTGTCAGCTTTTGAGCTAAGGCCAATGGAGCTCATTCCAGTATAATTGCTAGCTTTTGAACTGAGGCCAATGGAGTTCATGCTGGTACAATTGCCAGCCTCCGAGCTAAGGCCACCAGCTCTCATTCCAGTATAAATGTGAGCTTCCAAGCTGAGGTTGCTGGAGCTTATTCTGATACAATTGCTAGCTTTTGAGCTGAGGCCATCGGAGCTCATTTCGATACAATTACCAGCTTCCAAGTTGAGGTCCTTGGAGCTCATTCCAGTACAATTGTTGGCTTTCTAGCTAAGGCACAAGATCGCACTCATTCTGGCACTAGGCCATTGTATGCATGAAAACAATTACCAGCCTCTAAGCTGAGGCCCTCGGAGCTCATTTCAGTGCAATTGTTAGTTTTCCAGCTAAAATCGTAACTCTCATGCAACCTATTATTTGTAGCTCTCATGCGACCTGTTGTTTGTAGCTTTTATACAACCTATTCAAGAACTTGATCTCGTGCCAGCCTTTGTGCTCAAACACTTGACACTAAGTCTTGTTGCTAATTAAAGCACTCCGGCGCTCAAACTTGAGGTCAAAACAAGGATTCCTGTGACAAAATTTATTACTTGAGATGGGTCAATGCAGCTGATTGATCGTTTAATATGGCATATATCCTTTTAAGTTATGATTCATTAGCTCAAATCTATATGTTTTCCCTCTATTAATTAAGGTCCACTAACCTATCTAACATTCATTTTATCTAATGTTTGTTAAGCTGTGATTTGCAGGAAATCATCCAAAATAGTTTAAGTATTTTCTATAAAGCATTTGATATGGTATGGTCTAAAGAACAAAGAAAAATAGAATTGTCTGATGCTTCTTACTGGGAGGTGAATTTATACAAAGTCCAAAATCGAGTACGAAGATTCAAAAAATGAAATACAAAATTACAAGACCAAATTCTCAGAAGACTAATCCTTAGAAGCTGGGCTCTTATGGAAGGAAGGCTCAGTATTTGGGGTTGACAGATTGTCCCTTATTTGATTATCTAAAGTTTCCACGACCTACAAATTGACTTTTTTTTTTAATGGCACTTTCAATAAAAGATATTCTTCTCGTAGATGCCGCACCTTTATAGGAAGACCTAATTTTGGCAGCCTTCTTTTTGAAGCCCTTATTGCTTCAAAGACCTCTTATCCAAAGAAGGAAAAGTCCATGCTTGGATGATGCTTCCACAAGTGTACAAAAAAGAAGACGAGATTTTAGACTCTGTATTCTCCACTGCCTTTATGATTTGCTTAGCAATCTCAGCCTTGACGCAATTAACTTCCTATTGTTTTAAAGCAACCTCTCTTCTAGTTACCTTAAGCTTTACCCTAGCAACTTCTGCCCGCCGTGCTGTGGCTTCAAATTTTCATGTCGCCAAATCAAAGCCTCGGAGTGCCAAGTCTAGATTGCCCTTTACTTTGGACAGCTCCTTAACCAGCTTACTAAGCTTAGTTATGGTAACCTCATGGTTTGCCACCTTGGGAGATTAGGCTTCCTTGGCTTCCTTTTGAGTGACCTTGGCCCTTATTGCTTTGCTTTCCATTTCTAGTGCCTTAGTGGTCATAGCAACCAAATCCTCCATGAGTCTAGCATTCTTCTTCTCATAGACCTAAAGCATCTCCCTTATCTTAACTATTCTTAACAGACCCTGGAAAGTTAAAGGAACCAAGTCAGGTCTCAAAGAAGTAAAAGAGCCAAGATAAAAAAGTATTACTTACCAGTAAGCCTTGATAAGTGGTGTAGTGCATCAGCCCTCCACTTGAAATTTCTATCTCCAATGTTGGGGGACTAGTGTAAGACCTCAAAATATCCACTACATTCTCCTGGACAAAGCCAAAATACCCTTATGTGCTTGGACCAAAGCCTAGCCAGTGCTTCTCAACTATGATTTTGCAAGCCACTCTTTTCAAAGTGCATGTGATCTTCTTCCCCTTGCTCACTTTCCATTTCTTAGCAAAGGGCTCAGATCAGATTGCAATCTTGACCACCTTGGTCACTTCAGGATATAAAGTAAAAGCTAATTTTGAAAGGGGCACTGTAATCATCGCAAGAGGAGATTGATTTAAAATGGTGGGGGCTACCATGACACAAGACCTAGCAAGGTCACCGTGACCTCAAGTTCTTTAGAATCATCAAAAGGAGGGCTTTGAAGAAGAAGCTTGACCATTTCCTCATAGTCCTCAAAGCAAATTGGACTAATTTCTTTTACCCAGCCAACTCCAATCTCCCTAATAAGTTCAGCACTCAATGAGCGAGCTAGCCTGTAAGATCGAAGAAGGTCATCATCAAATTTGAAGTCGTTCTTCAAATTGCTAGTAGTGACAAACTAGCATAATACCTCGGCCTTCTCGATTTCTAGTGTCGATTTTACTTTACCAGCCTCAACTACAAAAATGAGGCACTGTGT
Organism: Saraca asoca; assembly: GCA_026873985.1. Lineage (NCBI taxonomy): Eukaryota > Viridiplantae > Streptophyta > Magnoliopsida > Fabales > Fabaceae > Saraca > Saraca asoca. The sequence goes on from JANHAO010018452.1 coordinate 9,104, forward strand.
TAGAAATAAAAACACAAATTCACAATAGCTCACATGATCACAGCTTGCTTATCAAGTCTTAGAACAAAGTCAAAGTTATGAAGAGGACATAAAGATAGGCACAAAATATAAAACTAGTGAGTCTTGTATTGCCCAACATTCGATTTACCCTTGGCATCCATCTGAGGCAAAATCCTCTTAAAGTCGGAATGCTGAGCTGAGAGATAATAAATCCCATCTGGGGAACCCGTACTCCTAATGCTAAAGAGATGGCATAAGACCCTCATGAATCGTGGGGGAAGGTTACTTCTCAAGTACATAAGTGCCAGAGAAGTGAGCTGAAAGTAGGAGTTCGGGGTTAGTTGGGTAGGAAAAAGCTTCAATTTTTTTAACAGACTAATGATGTATGGGTGAATAGGAAATCTAAGCCCAGCATCAAGATGATGGGTACTAATAGCAACAAACCCACGAGTTGGATGAGCTACATAGTCATTGGGTGAAAATGCCATAAGATAGCAACCTCTAGGAATGTGATAACTCTTTACTATCTCTTCGAGCTCATGTAATTCAACGGTCGAAGGATGATGCTTAAATATTGAGTGATCCAAAAAGCCCTTAGTGAACTATTGCCTCTCACTAGAGTCAGGTCAAGAGATGGGCCGTTCAGTGACCTCACCACACCTAGAAGCTGTTTCAACTAAAGTGCATGCTAGCTGTTCATTGCGAACTGAAGAATTGGGTTCATCACTTCCTACTTGGTGGCCTTGATATCTATGAGTTGCCATCTATACAAGGCAAGGAAAAAGGTAATGGTCAGGTTACTAAAGGCAAACCATCCTTGAAACAATTGCCCTAGCTAAAATCATCCTATGTAGTAGACCATACACGCCCCAAGCCACCAAGATAGACATCTAAACTACCAAAAACCTAGAAGGGCTCAGCTAATGAAGCCTGCCAAATCATTAAATCCTTAAAGAGATAGAAAGTTGAACCTAATGATCTACAGACTACAAACTAGCAAGTAGAGTGTTTAACGAAAAATAAGTAATCATTGTCAGACCAGACAATGTCATACCAGAAACCCACAAATAAACTCTAAAAGCAAGAGTTCGGGGAAAGCTTACCATGATAAAAGAATAAGTCAGGTCATAGAATGATTAAAGACGAAAGAAGTTCTAATTCAAATGATCGATTTACCACAGCAATGAAGGTAGAATCAATGGAGTAGGAGAATAGGATTGAAAATCGCTATTCAAAAGCCTAAAAGGCAAAAAATGTCAGTTTTCAGAAGTGTAAAAGGAATGAATGTTTTGTCTTATCTTTATATAGCTCTGGCTGTCTAGTCATCTGATACAAAAGCTAATTGATTGCCCAAGATCTGATGGTCCAGGAAATTCCTAAGCTCAGTTATTGCCATTTTGGTAGTCATGGGAAAGTATGCACATTAAATGCAGCAATGATGATAAGGGCAAATGAAAAGATAAAGTGAGAATTTGAACGACAACATCGCACTCCCCAGTTTTAATCAGTGAACTACAACTCTTAGTTCGCAAAGTAAACTAAGAGTTGGGGGGCTTATATTATAGGCATTTTATAGTATCATGTAAATGGGTTGGCAAAGGCCCAACAGAAGACAAGTCCAGCCAAGAAAGACCTGGATCACTCAAAAGAGCTAAGGTTGCATAAAAGGGGCACCGGCTCGTTAGCCGTAAAACTTGGGGTGCAAGACAAGTTCTGGGTGGTAATCCCAACTCGCTAACGACGCAAGATAGAAGTCCAGGCTCTCCAGAGATGAGCCCCAGCTTGTTCGCCTAATAGCTCATCTTGCACGAGCTTGTATTGCCAAGCACAAGCTTGAGATTACTGACTTTCAGCCAACAACCCGTCCTATACAAGCCCACTTCCCTAAGAACAGGATCGACTTTGCTACCTGAAGGATAGTAGTGACCTTGGGTTAGAAGTTCTAGCCCTCAAGGTAAAGCACACCACTTAACCAGATGCCCGCTAAGGTCGAATCAGAAACATCCATTCATAGACAATTTGCGAGACCTTTCTACAAACAGTAGCCAAAAGGGCCCACACGTAGAAAGTAGCATGTCTAAGCCGACTTGTAGAAGTGTATATTGTCCTATACATTCATTATCTGATGTAACATAAGAAGATGGAGAATATTGTAGAGGATTTCTTTTGAATACATGCAGAAGCTTTGCCAAAATAGTGAGAGAGGGACTTGTATATTGTAACTCTGTCAATCCAAATAGTGAAACCACTGCCTGAAGGCAAATACAATCATCGTAGATATAGAGGTCAAACTGGCTTTAGTCAAACCATGATAAAAAGGCTTCTGGTGTTTTTCTTCCTCTCTTTCATTCTCTCATTTTTCCATTGACATGCTTGTTACTCACAATTAGGGTGTTAACTAAGATTTGAGTCTACTGAACCAAATTTTACCATCAATAGATAAGTATTTTATTTATATATAAATATAATTATTTACTTATATATAAATGATTTAATACTAATAAAAAAGAAGATATTTTGAATTAGAAGAAAATTAAAAAAATTTAAAGTTGTTATCCATGATTTGAATTATAACAAAAAAATTAAAGAAATAAAAAGAAAATTATATACTCTTCTTACTCTCTTTCTGACGATGAGTAGAATATACTCATTATATAATGAAATTTAAATAAGTATAAGCGCAATGATTATTATAATAATAAAATATTCTTTTCTACTAGTATAATCTATAAATATATGTTACTTTATTTGCATGTAGGATGGGAATCTTTATTATTTAATTCCCTTTTTTAAGTTTATAACTACTTAAAAACAGTGCTCTTGTAAAATCTTAATGAAATAAGGCTCTGCTGTTAAAAGTATTTGGAAAATAAGGGATTTATTTTTTATAATTTTATTAAACTTATAATTTTATCCTTATAATTTGAATTTATATAATTAAATCCTAAAATTTTAAATAATTTGTAATTAGCTCTTCACTGTTAATTGATATTAAATCTAAATAATAAAATTTTATACGTCATTCTATGTATTAATTAAATTTCACATGCCAACATTTTATTGCTGCTTACTTATCAAAATTTATTTATTTCCAACGAATTTATTCCACTTAAATATATTTTATATTCTTCTTAAACAAAAAGAAAAAAGATTAAAACTTTGTTAACTGTATTGGAATTCCAAAAATTTTGATGTGGTGAAAATTCCACTACAAAACAAAATTATTGGAATTTCAAAATAAATGTATTTATTACATAATTAATTTTACTAGATCCCATTAATTTTGATTGTATTTATTATATAAGTTATTTTAGTTGTTAGTTTTTCAATGATGATAACTTGATAGAGGGGCTAAATAAAAAGATATAACCAAACCTAATTAAAAATAGTGAATCTTATGGCTTTTACCGATTTTAGACTTCAATATAATATTTAAAAAAAATAATTGATGTATTTTAATATTTAAGTGGAGAAAAAATTCAAAATTCTACGGGACATTTACGTAATAGGACGTGAGATTCTAAAACGGTTAATCGGAGTATATACCTATGCTGAAATATGTATAGTTCTGCCACGGTAAATAAGACTTTTAAAATCAAATTAAAATAAGTAAAAAAAAAAAGTCAAAAGAGAAAAATAAATGTAATTCAACCCTTTTTTTTTTTAATCCTTCAAATTGACTTTTATCAACTGGCATGCTTTTTAGTTATGGCAACAAGAAGAGAGATCAAAAACTGTTGGGAAATAATAAGGATGGAATAGTTCAATTTATGGAATCCAACTACCAATTTTATAGCCCACATTTAACCTTAAAATTAAAGTTAGTACTAATTACGTTGTATGTTTTGATTTAGGATACAAGAGAATTTTTACCACATTACAATTTACACACACAATATGTAGCTATTAAATTCAAATTTTCAACTTGGGTATAAGAAAAATTATTAGGACAGAAAAAAGTGCAACAATTTTAAGAAAAATAACAAAACAATTACATGCCCAATGTCCAATATGACAATAGAGTTCATTTGTAAGTGATGTACAAGATGTTATAATGCTAAAATCTGGTGCAACATAAAATGTAAAACTTCCATCTATGATAAGAAAATTTGAAACAGAATTACATGTCCAAGCAAAAAATTAAATTCACTTATAAGTGACCAACAAGATGATGTCACCCTATTAAAAAATATCTTGTATCTTATTAATTTATTATTGCAGTTTCAACTTTTAACCTTAAACTTGCATAAGTTTTAATTTTGACAAATTAAGAGATCATAATGTATTTACAAATTTTCTTGTAATCTTTCACCCTTCATTTAAAATGAGAATTCAATTCATTTAAATTTAGTTTTATATGTAAAGTTATCCATGAATCAAATTTAAATAAATTAAATTCTAATTTTTTTAATTACAAATAAGGGATCAGGGAACAATGATTTCAAATTGTTATATATTACATGCTACAACTTTTACTGAAAGTATT
>JANHAO010018453.1:0-13593 GCA_026873985.1 Saraca asoca
GATAGGAAAACTAGGCAATGCATTGAGCTTTTGATGTGTTGTTTACTTGGCTGAATCCTGACTGCTTAGGATGGATTCATTAATCGTTCCAAGGCTTTTTGTTATGGTTTTAGGCCAAAGAATATGAATAACAATTGGATGAATATTTAGTGATCAATGATACATTAATCTCAAGTTGACTCCCTTAGGCTGGTTGGTTTATTTCTTCTGTTTTAGTTTCTGCATGTTAGTTTTCTATTAGTGTAGTTATTGCCAACCTCCTTTATTTCTATCTCCTAATCTGATTGATATCATACACCAAATGATCCAAAGGCTCAACCCAGTGTTGCCTATACTACAAGTAGTTTAGGTAGCTTGATTTATGAATTTCTAATCTGACTGGTCTCGTGAGGACATAATCCAAGATCAACAAAAGATCTCCCGATGGTCAGCATGAATAGCTAACCGCGGGAGCCACATGTAGTAGGCTATTCATGCCTCTTGATCTTTTGTAGTAGGCTATGCATGCCTCAGGGTGCTGCACCAGGAGCCAAGTTATCAAAAACACAGGGGGCTCAGTTTACTCCTCCATCAAACTTTCCTGTGAAGTAGGAAGAAGACCCCCTAAGGTATAAAAAGACCAGCTTGACACACCAAAAATTCCAGAAGATATCTAGCTAATCTTAATCGAACGGCCTAAAGCAAGCAAAATTGCCATGCCATGGCCAAAAAATGTGGTCAGAAAAGAGGTATGGCCTTGCACAGATGAAGTAAAAGATTTGAGTTCGAAATGACAACTTGACAGAAGTAGTAGGCAAGGACCTTGACTACATAGCAAAAATTTCAAGTCTCAGTCTGCAAAGCGAACTAAGAGTTAAGGTGCTTATATTATAGGCAAAATCTAGCATCGTGGAAAAGTCCTGCCAAAGCTTGTCAAGTCCATAAGAAAAGGATCTAGTGCACTAGGTCACAACCTACATGAGCAACGGAACAAGGAGTAAGGCCTCACTTGTTGTTGCGGGCAAAGACCAGTCTCACTCAGCAAGAAGCTCATTAGAGGGCTAAGAAGAGGAGGTGTGGCCAAATCGCTACTTGTAAGAGTCCCACTCGTAAAGTAACCCAGCTCACTGAGGACACCCAATGGGCGCTACCTCATTCACCACTAGAAGGTGATGTAGTGACATCATGAGAGGCCCGGCTCGTCAAGCGACCGACCATCCTGCTCGAGCTTACCACGCTAAGAAGCAGCACCGAGCTCACTAAGCGAGTGACAATATCGACCTTGAGTCAATCTCTACCCGAGGGGACGGGCACCTCGCCCAGCCAAAAGCTTGGCCAAGCTGAGTGTTAGACATATTTATATCAACTTACAATTGACAAAAAGGGCCCATGCCATAGAAAGCAGCTTGCAACTGCCAGATTGCAAGAGTTCTTCTGTCTTTTACATTTATTTCCTGATATAACAGAACTGTAGCTTGTAATCATTGCATGTAACCCCTCCTTCCTCAATAAATAGGAAATCATTGTTAGAAGAGGAGAGGAGGATGAAGAACAATAAGCGAAAACTTTGTAAAATTCTTTTCAGCGAAATAAAAGCTTTGTCATGGATGTAGGGTCTAGTGTACCTTGGATTTAGCCGAACCACGTTAAAACATTGCCTCCTTCCATCTTCCTTCCTCTTTGTCACCTTCTCCCTTCATCCTTGTGCTTCAAAAAATAGCCTGGGGTTCAAGAATTCATCTCTGTTGGTTAGGATTTGATAGAACCAAATTCCACTATCAACAGTTTGTTCTCATATGTATAATTCTTGCATAACCGGAATCATTTGCATGAATCCTTTTCATTCATATGCTCATGCATAAAACAATAATTTAAACATATATAATGGATGCATAAATAATAATCAAACTCAATAATACATGTATTCACAAGCATATATTTTTCATCTTATTACTTTTGGACCAACCTTATCCATCTCTCCTCCCCTTATTCCTTCAAGGCTAACCTTATCTGTCTTTCCTTAAATATATATAGTGGGTGTGTTTGCATGCATTTATTCTTGCCATGTTCATGGCCTTCCTATATTCTCAATAGGGGTGTATCTCATCATGTGTGATTAGACTTTCATTGATTCCTCAATTCATCGCAATTTCATATACAAGGCCTTTGGAGCCTTCACATATATATAGCAAATTTAAGACAAACATAACCTATTCTTTAGGGCTTGGCTGAAACATATAAAATGCACTCAATGCATTTATTTTGTTCAAATTCTTTGCCATTTAAGCCCTTAGGTTGAAACACTCACCACTTTATATCATCCATTTCCTTTGCCATTTAAGCTATTTAATTGCATATTTCTTAAATTCAAGTTTTAGTTTTAAATTTATGCTTTTCCAAAACCCAATGTTATAGGCTTCTAATAGGCACTTAGTTAATTTGTTCATTAATGCTTATTTAATAATAACAACTCATAGAGCTATTTTTAGTCCAATAGGCCCACTTCACAATACCTTACTGTCAAATGACATAAGCACATAATTAATCTACCATGCATTTTAAACAAGGAGTCGAGAAACATTTAACATCCTTTAGTCTCTCATATTCGGCCATGAGGCCCAGTCTAGGGGAAAATTTTTTCTCTTTCACAAAGTACAAACAAGTTAGTGGCCCATTAATAAAATAGTTCACACATGGTTCAATATTCATGGATTGGGCTTGCAAACATGTAAATTTTAACATAACAAATTTAACAAGTCTGATTAGCATTTAAATCACCTTAACCCATAGATTTTTCCATCAAGTGGCTGAGCCACTCATCCCCCATATTTGCCAAATCTTCTTAATTCATACATGCAAGATTCTATTCATGGGCTCTATAGGGTTTCATATAAAACATACAAAATCAATTATGTCATGCAATATCTAATCAATAATATCCACATGCAATTTCCCTTAGGTGGCCAAACCATGCCTCCATTTAAGTTTCTAATTTTCATCATACAATCCACTAAATACGAGCAACATTCTTATATGATTCAAAGGAAACTTTTGAAAAAATTTTAAACTATTATATCTATTAAGGTTAACATGCATGTTCATAGAAATTCAATCTTTACATCATAACTTTGCTTGCACAATTAACAAAATTTCCAATTAGATTCCAACCTTGATGGCCAAACCATAAGGCCAAGTTTTAGGCAAAACGTCACTCTTCTCTACCCAATACTCAAAGAGGATGAACCATATCCTCTAATGTAGAGGACTTTCTTATTTACAAATTCAACATGCAAGACCAAACTTATCTATAATCTCAAACTAGTTTAAATTTTAGCTATCATGTTCACTATTTATCTCAAAGTGACTAAAAATAACCATGACAGGGTGAGCTTTTCATTTTTAACATGGAAATTCATTTTTAAATATATTTTTATGCCACAACCTCATTGGCATTAAAATTAACTAAAGTGTCTCCCAAATTTTCTCTCTTACGGCCAAAACCTATCATACCTTTTAAAAGGAGATTTTTGCCTTTTCTTTTGAGGTTTCAAACATGCAAAGAGCAATTCAAGCATATCTATCCATAAATATCCATATTCTAAAGTTGAATCATACTGCATGTTCTTTCTTACAAGTTTATTATAGGTTTCACTTAATTAAAGGGCCATTCTATCTACCTAACTACATGAGATTTGATGGGTGAGTTAAAAGACTACCAAATTGAAATTTGTAGAGAGAGTACTCACCTTGAAAATGATGAGCTTGATTAAAAATGGAAGACTTGAGTTTAAAAGAAAAATACATAAAATTACTCAATGATTAACATGTTGTGTCACAACCCAATTTTCTCTCCAATTGTGATGGTCGTGAAGATACCAAACTAATATCGTCACTATTCCACTGTGCTTGCTACACTGAAACCCAACACTTTGTTATATATATATATATATATATATACAAAGATGTTAGCCCTTACAGAGGGGAGTTTATCCCTTTTCGTGGGCTATTAAGGAGCCCTAGGGTTGGATAACACATGGTACCTATCAGAGCTGGCTGGTCCCTCACAACATGGGATATACTTGAACCAATGCCTAGGTAGTGGAGAGCCATATTTGTCAACTTTCTCCCTTCATATGGTAGAGTTCCATCTAGATGCCATGCCTGTTCTTGCTTACAGGTCTACCATTTATGATTGTGTTACCACAGGCACAAGCCTCCCACCAAAGGAGGGCTCTGATATCAAGATGCGTGGGTATCCCTTCCAAAGGGGAGTTTATCACCCTCTATGGGATGTTAAGGAGCCTTAAGGTTGGACAACACATGGTACCTATCAGAGCTAGCTTGTCCCCCACAACACGGGGATATACTTGAACTAACACCTAGGCAGTGGAGAGCCATACTTCATCAATTATATATAAATATATAGACACACACATATTATACTAAGTAGAATTTCATATTAATATTATATCTCCTATTAGATCCAAAATTTTAGAATGAACTTCCTTTAAATTATTTATTTTAAAATATATCATTACACAATAAAACATTTTCCCTTTTAATCCAATAAGTTAGCCGAACTTTAAGGGCAATATTTTTCTCAAGTCCTTCTCAAAATCTTACTACTTTTTTTTTTCATTATGAACTTGTTATGGGAAAAAATCAGCTTTGAGGAACAAGCCAACAAGGGTCAGCAAACACCAAAAGATTGTCTAGCTCACTGAAGACATTTAGTAGACATCACCTCACATGTCGCTAAAAGGTAATATAGCGAAAACATGAGAAGCTTGCCTCACTGAATGACCATACCGTTCGAGCTCACAGCAGTCCCGAGCTCGCTGAGCGAGCTTCCATAGCGATCCCCCAAGCTGAGAATCTTTGTTCAGGAAAGCAAACACATTACTTAGCCATGAGCTCGGGAAAGCCAAGTGCTAGACAGGCTTATGCTAGCTTGCAGCCGATAAGAGGGGCCCACCCCTCTGAATGCAGCCTGCAACAGCTGGATTGTAGGAGTTTTACTATATTTTACATTTATTTCTTGATGTAACATACTGTAGCTTGTAATCATTATATGTCACCCCTCATTCCTTTATAAATAGGAGCTCATTGTTAGAAGAGGAGGAGGTCAAGCTTGTAAGCAAAAGCTCTGTAAAAATCTTTCCTTCATATTAATAAAAGCTCTGCCATGGACGTAGGGTCCGGTACCACCCGGATTTAGTCAAACCATGTTAAAAATACCATTCTTCCTCTCCCTCCATCATCACACCTCAAGAAATAGTTTTGGGTCCAAGAATTCATCTCCGTTGGTTGGAATTTAGGCCCTCCTTATGAACCAAATTCCAACATCAATATTTTGGTGCCATCTGTGGGGGCCTATCTATTTTTTGCATCTATTCTTCTGAAGCACTCATCTCTACAGTAGTAATGGTAAGAGGAAGAACCACTCAGAGTTCAACCACTCTAGTCTTTCAACCAGCAGACACTCCCATTATGGGGGCTCATCAGCATCCTACCACTGTCCTTAGAACTGAAGAGGCGCAAACGCCCTGCCAACCCCAACTGACACTCAAAAATATGGTAAGAGAGTTAGCTGAAACTGTTAAAGCACTGGCACAGGCACAAGCCCAGGGTGCTCAAAGATAAGAAGAGATCATTGCGCAACTCCAGTAGCTCCATAGAGAAGCTCAAAAGAAAACTCATGAAGATCATGATAGTCAGTGACTTGAGGGCTTGCAATGAGTAGAAAGCTCCACCCCTTAACCCAAAATGCAAAACCTAATAATGCAGGAAGTCCTCTAAAGGCTTAAATGGCTAGAAGAGCGCCCACGGCCTTAAAGCAACCAACCTCTCTATGAGGAGAGCTCACCATTTTATGTGGAGATCAAAATGCAACCTTACCCCTAGAAACTCAAAGTGCCCGTGATCTTACTGTATGATGGGAATAGTGATCAGAGCGACCATTTGGATGCATTTAATATCCAAATGGACCTTCAAACAACTAACCCTCTAGTGAAATGCCATGTCTTCTTGACCACATTAGGAGGAATACCTCGGGCATGGTTCAGAAACCTCCCAGCTCATAGCGTCAATAACTGGGAAGAGTGTTAAAAGAAATTCATTGATTAATACCAGGCACTAAAAAGGTAGCATGCGCCTCCTTGCCACCTCACAATGATTTTTTTACGTAAGAATGAATCGCTAAAAGACTACGTGACTAGGTTCAAGCATGAAGCCAACTCCGTGGAAAATCTATCAGAGGAAAGCATCCTAATAGTGATTTCAACGGGACTCCGCAAAGATGAAAAGCTATATAAAAGCCTCTACAAATCCCCAGCTCAAGATCTCTCTAAATTTTATGAGTGAGCTGCCAAACAAATAAGATGGGAAGAAACTTTCGAGGCTAAAGAGCCTAAGCAAAAGGCAGACACCAGTGGCCCCATTGTAAGCAAAAAAAGGGGTGATGAGAATCACAATCACGACCCCACTTCTCAGCTCACAAAAAAGTTATAGCATCCTGTCAGACACATAGGATAGAATCTTTATCGCTGAAAGGCACAATGAAGATTTTGGGAGGCCCAGGCCAATGAGAGCCTCCACCAAGTCCAGGGATCCGAGTAGATTCTGTGCTTATCACAACGAGGTTAGACACACCACCTCAGAATGTTAGGCACTAAAAGATGCCATAGAAGACCTCATCAGAAGAGGCCGATTACAGGATTATGTGGTAAGGCCACCAGAATAGCAAGCTCAGCAAGCCTAACGAGTCACAGGTTGAGAGTTAGGGCCTTCCATCAGAACCATATTCTAATCCTGTAACATTCTCATGAACTTTACTATGATTTTGATATCTTTGTATAAATTGTCTAGTGGAGTGCTGCTTAAAAAGTATTGCTTTTTAATTAAACCTATCCAATTCATAGCTGATTGGCCAAAACTCAGAAATGCTACACAGCTAGCAATGACAATGAAGACAAAACTAAGGGTGAGATGGCCTAAGAGCCTACCTCATAATGCAAAAACTCATATGAGGGTGAGACAACCTAAGTGCCTACCTCACGACAATGAAAACAAAACTGAGGGTGAGACAGCCTAAGAGCCTACCTTGTGATAATGAAAACAAAATCAAGGGTGAGATGGCCTAAGAGCCTACCTCACAACGCAAAAACTCATCCGAAGGTGAGATAGCCTAAGAGCCTACCTCATGACAATGAAGACAAAATCGAGGGTGAGATGGCCTAAGAGCCTACCTGACAACACAAAAACTCATTTGAAGATGAGATAGCCTAAGAGCCTACCTCGCGACAACGAAGACAAAATTGAGGGTGAGATGGCCTCAGAGCCTACCTTACAATGTAAAAACTCATCTGAAGGTGAGACGGCCTAAGAGCCTACCTCACGATAACAAAAACAAAATCGACGGTGAGATGGCCTAGGACCCTACCTCACAACGCAGACACTCATTCAAGGGTGAGATGGCCTAAGAGCCTACCTCGTGACAACGAAAACAAAATCGAGGGTGAGAGGGCCTAAGAGCCTACCTCGCAACAAAAACATAACCGAGGGTAAAAATGGTACGGAGCCTACCGCAATGACACACTCAAACTCGATGATTGGCTACAAGCTCGCCGCAACATAAGGATGTTGAAATAAACTTGTTGCAGCTCTCATGCAACCAAGTATTTGCAGCTAGCATGCGGTTAGAAAATTGCAACTCACATGCGATCTCCTATCAGGTGCATCTTATATGCAACCTAACTATTGGCCATCATGAATCAGGGAGAGTCAAATGACAAAGATAGTAAAGAATTGGGAGCATGGCTGATTGGTCAGAAAAATATTTCATTAATCATCAGAAATGTACAAACAATGGTGCACGAAACATCTGATACAACATTCAAGAGCTATGTAGAAAAGCTCATACATTAAAAAAAGGCTCCCTCAACGAGGTAAAATTACATCAGAAGAAGAAGAAATATAGAAACCAAAAGGCAAAGAGCCTGAAAGCCTAACACTAACATTCCGGCAAGAAAGTGAAGAGCTAGCCATCGGGAGATGAACTTCCACCAGCAAGAAGACTAGCAACTCCACTATTGTAGTCTTCCCATCCCCAGTCGATGGTTCTTACTGGACCAGACCCTGTGCAATTCAAAAAGGCACCCAGAGCCCGACTGACAATGCTGGATTCTATGCAAGGACCTCAGGGAAGTAATTTAAGATCTGCACAAGACTCCCTGAGAGCCCACAAGATGAATCCTATAGGAAAGCCATGTGCAATAGGCTAGCCATGCCTCTAAGCATTCTGCAACAGGCCATCCATGCCTCCAAAAACTTCACTAGAAGCCAAGTTACCAAAAACACAGGGGGTACAATAGACTCCTCCATTAAACTCTTTTGAGAAAAAGAAAGAAGACCCTCAGGGTATAAAAAGACCAGCTCAATCCACTGTAAAATGCAGGAGATATCTAGCTAATCTCAATCTGACGACCCAAAACAAGCAGCAGTACCATGCCAACGGTCGAAAACTGTGAATAGAAGAAAGCATGGTCTGAAGTAGAATGAAAAGATAGAAAGGAAACCTGAAATGACAGTTTACACAGGCAAAGACTTTGACTAAGAAAACAGACAAAGCCTCAGAAAAATCATAACTCCCAGTCCGCCAAGTGAACTGAGAGTTGGTGGGGTATGTTATGGGTAAAAATCAACTTCAATGAACAAGCCAACAAGGGCTCAGCAAACACCAAAAGATTGCCTAGCTCACTAAAGACATTTAGTAGACATCACCTCACATCTCGCTAAAAGGTAATATAGCGAAAACATGAGAAGCTTGCCTCACTAAACGACCATACCGTTCGAGCTCGCAGTAGTCCCAAGCTCACTGAGCAAGCTCCACTAGCGACCCCCAAGTTGAGAATCTCTGTTCGGGAAGGCAAACACATTACTCAGCCACGGGCTCAGGAAAGTTGAGTGCTAGACAAACTTATGCTAGTTTGCAGCCGACAAGAGGGGCCCACCCCACTGAAAGTAGCCTGCAACAGTTGGATTGTAGGAGTTTTACTATCTTTTACATTTATTTCTTGATGTAACATAACTATAGCTTGTAATCATTACATGTAACCCCTCATTCCTCTATAAATAGGAGCTCATTGTTAAAAGAGGAGGTGGCTGAAAAACTTGTAAGTAAAAGCTCTGTAAAAATATTTTCTTCATATTAATAAAAGCTCCGCCGTGGACGTAGGGTCCGGTACTGCTCGGATTCAGCAGAACCATGTTAAAAATATCATTCTTCCTTTCTTCCTTCCTCTCCCTCCATCATCACTCCTTAGGAAACAATTTTGGGTCCAAGAATTCATCCCCGTTGGCTGGAGTTTGGGCCCTCCCTATGAACCAAATTCCAACGTCAAGAGAACTTTATTAATTTAATTAATTCAAATTCTAGATTAAAACTAATCCAAGTCACACAATCTATCATAATATAATATTTACATAGCTTTGATCCAAAATAGAAATTCACAAGGTTAGTCCATTTGTCTTGATTCATTTATAAGTTAAGTAGGCCTTCTACTCCTATCATACTAGTCCACTTATTTTACCTTAGGTCTTTTTGAAAACTAATTGAGCTTTACAAAACTCCTATCACCTAAACCTAATTTACACATTGGATCCTAAGACCTCGTTCAACATATATTAAATTATCCCATAATAACTATTTCTCCATATATTTATCTATCACATAATAACTACCACTTAACTTTTGTTAACAATCTACAGATTCCACCATTATATATATACATACAGACTTATATATATATATGTATATACTAGTGGGACTCATAATATGGGACACTGTCATGTTAGAAGGAAAAAAGGAAGATCATAATCCATGTACGGCTCAAGGTTAAGCTTATAAATGTGGTCGTATTTTGGATTATAAGTTGGTGGTGAAGATCCTTCTATATAAACTATGTTTGCATGATTCATTAATTGGGGCCCATATATATGTATCTATCATCACAGAGTAATGAATCCTAGTTTGAAATTTCTAAAAATAGTATTCTAGTTCCACCACTAGCAATAATGATAAAATACTGGAAAGTCCATTTTTCTAAGGGGAGGATGGCTACTTTTTAGTATTTGAAAAATATTAAATAACAATAGCGAGTACAAAATACTAAGTGAGTGACTGCCTAACCCCACCCTAGTGGGATTGTAATAAGAAATAAATAACTTAGAAATAATATATTAACCAGATCATAACCGAAAGCTTCTTTCTGACATATTTTATTATTTTTGTCCATATTTATTTTATTCCACCTTTTCCTCTTTAAACTCTTTCCTTAAATTATAGATTAATCACATAGGCATAAATAATATTTCAAATAAGTTCATATATTTTCACATAGATTAAGAAACAAATTTCACAAAATAATTGATAGAATGGTATGAAAATTTCTCCTTTTGACTTTTTTCATCTATAACTGTTGACGGTGGATTTTGGTATTGGGCCAATCTCCAGTCAATAGGGGGATTCTTTTGGGATCTCTAACTGTTAACTGGTTTAAATACAGAAGATCAGCAAAACACATAGAAAAGGAGGGAAGAGTAGCAGGGAAACACAAAGCTTTTAACGTGGTTCGGCCAAATCCGAATGGTACCGGACCCTACGTCCACAGTAGTGTATTGATTCAGAAAATATTTCTACAGAGTTTCAGTATTCTCACCTCCCCTCACAGTTCGTCTCCTTCCTGTATTTATAGAGGAGGGGAGGTTACAATTGTAATTGTACATGTAGTAAATCTATTACATTAGTATTTAATGTACAAGACTTGAATAGACAAACTAAATCCTAAATTTTGGCTACTACAGATTGCATCCTGCAGGTAGGCCCCATATGTCTGCTGGGTAGAGTGTGATTTTGATTCTCTATCTAGCGAGTTCCCAGGTCACTGATCGTGCCTCACTAACTAATTCCTTTGGTTTGGAAGTGTCAGTTCCTTTGTGATGATGAGGTCAAGCTCGTTCTGTCAGGGATAAGCTCGAGCTGAAGAAGTCATTCTATGACACAAACTGGAGGCATAGTGCTTTGAGTGCTCTTCACGTTGGATATTCGCCATGCTCGGGTTGTTTACTTACCCTTCAAACATGATCCAAATTTCTCATATAACATAAGCCCCCCAACTCTCAACTTGCTTTGCGGCTGGGAGTTGAGACTTTTTAGCTTTTGCTCGATGAAAGTTTTCTTCGAGATTGGCATTTCATCTATTCTAGACTGTGCTTTCTATGGCACATGTCCAATGATTGTCGGTGAGTCAACCTCAACCCTCCTCGAGATAATAAATGATGGTGGTTAGGGGGGATGAATTTGGACTCTTCGGTGGAGCCAACCTTAGCTCTATTTAAGGGAGGGGGAACCCTTTCTACCTTTGCACTAAATAAACCATGAAGATTCTGGATGAACCACCATTATTTACGGTGTTCTGGCTCTTCACTGGGGCTTGTATGGCATGTTGCATAGAGAACTCAGAAGATTTGGCTTCTCTGATAACATGGAGGGATTTTATATAGATCTCAAATTACGTCCTCTCAACACTACCATGAGGCAATTGTTCCACTGGTCAAGTTTTTGGTGCTTCCTTCACGAATCAAAATAGGAGCTGAAGGTCAAAAAAATAAGGAGCAAATGCGCTGCCATCGGGGAAGCATTGGAAGGAAAAATTTGAGGATCCCAACAGGCCTATGAGCTCTAATCAGCTAGGGTGATGCCCCTTACGGCTATCCCTTCCTCTTAGTTATAGCTTTTCCCTTTGTATTTTGGTCGGTTTGTATCCAGAGCTTTTTGATGTAATTTTACCTTGTTGAGGCTTATTAATGAATAAAGTTTCCTTTTGCAATCTCTATATGTCATTCTAATTTCTCGTACAAGCATTGTTTAAACAATCTATGTGGACTGTGAACACTTTGTCGCAAGTGAGCTACGATTCGAAGTGACCTCGTGCTCGAACTGATCTCATGGCCAAATAAGTGAAGGTTTGCATAAGAGTTGCGAAATAAGAGTGAGTGATCTTGTGCTCGAGCCGATCTCATGGCTAAATAAGTAGATAAGTTCGCATAAGAGCTACGAAATAAGAGTGAGCAATCTCATGCTCGGGCTGATCTCCTGGCCAAATAAGTACATAAGTTCACATGAGAGCTACAAAATAAGAGTGAATGATCTTGTGGTCAAGGCGATCTTATGCCCAAATAAAGAGGTGACTAATCTTGTGGTTGGGGTGATCTTGTGCCCAAATAAAGAGGTGTTCAATCTTGTCATTGGGGTAATCTTGTGCCCAAATAAAGAGGTGACCAATCTTATGGTCGGGGTGATCTTGTGCCTAAATAAAGAGTACCATTTAGGCGAGTTACCTGTTTGAAGAAATTTCAAAATCATTATCGATATTCAAAAATGTTTACATAAGTTGCAAAATTATAGAAATTTAATAGATAGTCTAGATGGTAGGAGATTGCTCTTGCTCGGGATCCTGCCGAGGTGGTCCAAGCCGCTGCTTGGAAGGTTGCACAACATAATCCTGCAAGTGACCTCTTTTAATGAGATCTTTGATAGCGTCCCTCAACACCCAACATTCTCAGGTGACATGCCTGAACTCGTTGTGGTATGCACAAAATTTCCCTCGGTTGAGTCTAGACTTGCTAGGAGTCTTCAAGGGCGGAGGCTTTCTGAAATCTTCTTTATCCCTTTCCATCATGTGAATCTTGTCTTGGGCATTTGACAAGATGCTATAGGTGCTATGGCGACCTGTAAATGGGGATCATTCATCCTTGCTCTTCTTAACGAGCTAATGATCGGAACTATCATTTTTGTCTCCATGGTTACCTGTCTTCTTACTTTAGGCCGAGCTGCTCGGCTTTGGCTTGTGTAGATTGAAAGTTTCTTCCCATCTAATCTACTTCGTAGCTTGCTCGTAAAATTCACCCAGGTTACCAACTAGGGACTTGTACAAACTTTTGAATAGCTTTTCATCTCTGCGAAGCCCCCTTGAAATGGTAGTCAAGATGGCCTCGTCAAAGGGCTTCTTGACATTGTTAACCTCGTGTATGAAGCGGGCAACGTAGTCTTTCAGCATTTCATGCTTACTTTGGAAGATCATAGCGAGATGGCATGGGGGTGCAAGCTGCTTCTTTAGCGCCCTATACTGGTCGATGAACTTTTCTTGGCACTCCTCCTAACTGCTAATGCTGTGAGTTGGGAGGCTTCTGAACCACATTTGAGGAACTTCACCCAATGTAGCAAGGAAAATGCAGCACCTAATCAAAGGGTTGCAAGTTTGAAGATCCATTTGGATGTTGAACAGGTCCAGATGGTTATGCGGATCACTATCTCTGTCATATAGTGGAATGGTTGGAACTTTGAGTTTACGTAGGAGGGATTCCTTCTCGATTTCCCTAGAGAAAGGAGTTCATTCCTTGAAGTGAACTTGGCCATTTCGAGTTTGGGGGTGCTCCTCCAAATGCTTTACTCTTTGAAGGAGGTTTTTTACCAAGACATCCAAGCCCCCCAGTCATTGGCTAGAGACTTGGTGGCTTGGTTCACTTTTCCGGCCATGCGGATGGTGATTTGAA
>JANHAO010018454.1:0-13594 GCA_026873985.1 Saraca asoca
CTAAAACTGAATCTTTTAATCACAAGAATTCATTATTCAACTGTAACTCAAGTGATAAATAAACAAAGATTGTATACTATGTCTCTAACGAGATAAGGGCAAGATCTGATTTGAATTCCGCATTTTAAATTGCCTACCACTCTTCAAATCCTTATATTGCTTAAAAAGGACCTGACACCTTGGTTTCTAGAGATTTGCATAACCTTATCATTCATGCCATCCTGTCTCGAGGAGGACATAAATCCATGCTTACTTACATTGATATGCACATGATTTCATATCTCCAAGTCAAACATCCGTTCAACCTTCCCCACACAGTTTTGAGCTATATGCTAGTAGTGGCATAGAGTCCATCCCAAAACTCCCTACCATATGGGCTAGTCCATATAAAGATCTTCCAAGCAAAAGGGTGTGATGATGTCGATCAACATGTTTTAAAAGTTTGGATATGAATAGGTGGATGACAACTAGGTACTCAGAGCCAAAATGATACAAGTTAGGCAAAGGAGGCAACCTATAGATAAGATAGAGGAAGAGGAGTTAGAAAAGGCAACTGATTAGGGACAGGCCAACTCGATCCTAGAACTTTCAAGATTTAAACACTAACAAAAGGAGATTTCATGTAGAGATACCTCACGTGGGGTACATCATCAATGAGTTGTATGAGCTCATGTAGCACATGAGCACAAGCATCGATCACCGCATGGGCTACACTGAGTAGAGGATGAACACCTTGGAGGATAAAGTGGATTAGTTGTGTGATATTTTCTAGATGAAGGAAGAGGACTGAAAGCAACAAGTAGCTTAGGACCAGGGTAGGGCTAGTAAAGCCTCTTTGTTCTCTTTGTCTGATGATGATATACATGGCTAGAGTCATGTAAGTAATAGTTTGTTTAATTTTGTTTTCTTTGTGATGACATCACTTTCAGGTGGACCTTATGTTCAATTTTCTTTTAGAAATTTCAATATGCATTTAAATTCCTTTTCAAAATTATTTGAATTCCTTTATGCTTTGAGTTAAGTGCAAACTGACATGAGAAAGAAATCCCAAAAAAAGGGAATAGTAGGCATTATGATGAATGTCAATTAAAGTAAAATAAGATAAAATATGAAATAGTGTAATATGTTTGATTGTGTGAATACCGCTCAAGGACTTCCATAAGGCATGGCATGACCCAGCTAATGAAAGTACTCTAAAAGGGGCCTATGCTCATTTTAATGAATGTTATGTCTGAACTATATAATTTGTTAGGTACAACTAAGAGAGACTAAGTCAGAAAATTAATGAATCACTATAGATGTCATTTTACATGTGTTTGAATAAGCACCCAATACAACTAGTATGCTTTATAGAAAAGAAAATAAATTCACATTAATTAAGAATTACATGAGAGCAAGAATGATGGAGCAGATATCGTCATATGAGAAAGAGTAAGAAATGTAAGCAAGGGATTGACTTGAACCCATAGATCAACATATGCATGATATGGGAGAAAGGAAGTTAAGTAATGATAAGGAGAAAGACTTGAGTATAGAGTAGTAGTAATCACAAGAAATCCATATAGAATAAGTTAAGTGCTAGAATGTTATAAAGTGAAATGAGGGTCACAAAACAAAAATATGGAATTATTAAGATATGACATGAAAAAGTCAAAAATCAAAGGACAAAAATCAAGGAAGATAATGAATGCCATAGTGATTAAGATAAGATCAAAGTAGAGTAGCGAAATTGTGATGAACACCATGACGTAAAGGTAGTTTAATATAAAAAGAAAGGTTCAAAGATGAACTAGCAATGAGGCAAGAATGAGAAGGATATGGACAAGGATATGGATAAGGGTTAGTTAATGACTAGGAATATAGAATAAGAAAATAGTTCAGAGCATGGTGTAGGGATAAAAGACATTATAGTGGATCATATAGTTAAGATAGGATAGAAATGAATTCCCTTTAAAACCTAGAATGTGTGCAAGGGACAATTTAAGGATGAATTGTGTTAAGGGGGAGAATTTATAATATCTTTCAAAGACTAACTTCACTGGATTCAAACATAGGTCCAAAAAGATGAGTAGTTGACCATGGGTATGATCCTAGCTAGTGAACTGGCCAGTAGACTAGGTCTTAAAGGGTAGTCAACCAGTTGATATCAGGTCAAACAAAACTCGATGAATGAAATTCAAGGTTTCAAAATCCTAGTACAGTCAAATGTCAATTAGAGTTGAAACCCTATTGGGAAAGAGTCCCAATGTAATCTTTGGTCTAAAATCTCAAACTCGATCATTACCTCTTGCCATGCACCTTACTTTAAATGACCATACCTATAGTTATTTCCCCTCTTTGACCTTTCACCTTCCCTTATAACCTTGCCTCTAATTGGGTCATGGTTATGGCTTTCCTAACTATGCCCCTTCATTTTCCTAAAGGCAAGAGGCCTTATTAATTTTGAGCTTCCCTTTAAGGTACCCAATTCATCTATCTCTCCATATTCCCCTATACATACATACATACATACATAGTCTTAAGTTTCTTGAATTTATTTCTTGGATTTGTTCCTACAAATTTTTAAGTCTAAGTTCTAATGAACATGCTTGTAGTAACCTTTATTGAAGCAATTCATGCATGCATGGTGCTAAGAAAGCCAATCCATCCCTAGGATCACATCATAATCAACCATATCTAACATTAGATTCATGATTACTTGCTTATCTCCTATTATCATGGCATACTTTCTAACTAAATGGTCAACTAGAAAAGGCCTGCCAATGGGAGTCATTACTACCAATGATGTCTCCATTAGTTTGCCAAATTCATTTAATAAAACAATAAATTCTTTTGTAATAAAGGATTGACTAGCACCAGGATCAAACAATACCCGAGCTTGTAAATCATGTATTTTCACAATACGTGAGACTACCACATTTTATGCTTGGGCTTTTTGTCTAGTGAGATTATAAACTCGTGTTGTGGCTTCATTAGGGTTTCTTCTGCAATTACCTCACCCATCATTTCGTCCAAATGCTATTGGTTCCCTCACTGAGGCTGTAGATGGTGTTACTGGCTAATTTTGAAGTCTCGCTTGATAATTTGTACCATACCCTGAGGCACTCACATTTATAGGACATTCTCTCACCTTATGTCTAGGTTGACCTCATTGGAAACACCCAGTCAAATCCTTCCTGTAGATTCCATAATGACTTGTATTATGAATGTTACATTGTGACATGTTAACATAAAATTTCCTTGGCTCTAAGGTATACTCCTTTCACAAAATGGAATAAAAGTAGTTGAAATAGATTGACCTCTCGTATTTCTTCTTATAGTTGAATTATGTGGCCAAGATGATCTAGAAAAATTTAATTTCTACCCACTTGGTGGTGCTTCATGATTTGGAGTTGGCCTCCTATTTTAGTGTAATATTGGCTCCTTTAGTTTAAACTCTCTTCTTACTACTAGAAGAAATTTCCCTCTTACAATGCTCTTTAGACCTCAATTCCATCTCATAAGACCCGATTCATGGTTTGGTGATATATTGTATTTGGATTGACTTTAACAAGATCAAAATAATAATCATGAAGGTCGTGCACAAACCTTTCCACCTTCATAGCTTTGTTCGGAATCAAATAAGTAGCATATTAAGAGAGTTAGTAAATTAGGTATCATATTCACTCACAGGCATGTTCTCTTGTCTCAGATTTTCAAATCTCCAAGCATTCACTTGCCAAACACTAGGAGGAAGGAATCTATTAATAAAAGCTTCTTGGAATAGTACCCCAGTCAATGGTTTCGCATCAGCAACTTGCCCTTTAATAGTCCCCCACATACCAGTATTGCTCCAAATCATCCAATCGGTACCCTACCAATTCTATTAGTAAGGTTTCGAGGCACTGTAGCAACCATTAGGGAACTTTTGGGTTTTCACTGGCTTTACAATGGGGATTATTTCACCTAATGGATGATCCTTCCTAACTAGATTCATATTCTTGGCCTTCTTGCCTTCTAGCTCTCACCATTATCTACATCACAAAATTAGTTAGATTCTCAAGATGCATATTAGTTCTTGTTTGACTCCAGTGACATAGACACATATTTCACTAGGTTAACGAGAATGATATTAGCAATATGTGCTCTTGAGTGCACACGTGCTACTGGAAATATTCCTATTAACACTTGATGAAACCACCACTACTATACAACTCTAAATGACTCTTCATGCAGGCCCATATTCATATGTTCAACCTAAACCATTGCTCTGATACTAACAATGTCATGACCTAAAAATCCTAGTTATGATCGATGTGAATATCATTCCCTACTTGAATATTCACAAACTTTTACCATCTATTCTTGCTATAGTCATCTTAGTATTTCCCTACTGCTAATCATCTAAATCTTATTGACTAACTAGAATGTAGTTGTTGACAATGAAATTTGGTAAACCCAAATCTTAGTTAACTAGAATAGTTCTTGAAACCCCCAAACTACTATTTGGTTGGATAAATGTGAGATAAAGAGATGGAGAGGAAGAATAGCAAAGGCAAAGAGGGTTTTTTAATGTGGTTCGGCTAAAGTCAATGTGACCCCTATGTCCATGGTGATTTATATTAGCTTTGTGTAGTGGTTTCACTATTCTGGCTAGCAGAACCAAAATACAAATATTCTTTCCCTATTTTGGTAGAGTTTCAGCATGTATTTTCACCATATATTACAATGATCCTTCCCTTTATTTATAGAAATAGGGAGGGTTACAAGTGTAATTTGACAAACTATAAATCTATCTTGCCTGTCGTATTAGGCAATAAATACTAGGTAATTCACTGTCACACTATTGGAGGCTGATGTGTAAGTTTCGGAGGGCTGACTTGTCAGTTAGGAGAAATGAGACTTCAACTACTGATTGGACTTAGACGTTTTGTACCCAATGTTTATGGTAGTCAGCTCAATGGTCTGACCTCACATAGGGTGGCCTACCAGCTATGCGAGTTGGTCTCATTCCCAAGTCTAGCCAAAGTATCTTTCTAGAAGACAATTAAGAATGTGCTTCATCTCACGAGTCAAAGCTTATCTCTAGCGAGCTAGGGGTCATTGCTTTAACCTCATCTTGCATTCTAAGCCCGCGGCTATCCATCAGATGCCTTTGCTAAGTGACCTCAATGCTGGATCACGAACGGATTAGGCCTTTCCCCCTTGAACTTGTCTACTGGGTTTTTGTCAACCCATTTCACATGGTACCAAAAAATACACATAATAGTAGCCAACTTAAGAAAGACAAAAATGGTCATAGAAAATATATACATATATTACACTATTTACACTAGCATCGCCCAACAGGCTAATGCCAGGTTGCCATATTGTACCAAAGTTTTTACAATAGTTCACAGACAAAATAACTTCTACCTTTCCTAAAAACCTAGGAACCATCCCCAAACTATCCTATATACTTCTCAAATAGGGCATTCAAAAAAAAGTTAGATTAACCTATATCTTACCAAAATATCAAAAGTATAGGTTAACCTAACGAATCCTTGTGGCATTCTATTTACAAGTTTTTCAAAGTAAAATTGTTTACACATTGATAGCAGACCTTTTAGGGGTCAAACCATCTTAGGGCCATCATTAGAAGTACATTGGGTGATTCCAGCGAGATGATCTTAACATCATGGAAAACTTCACATCTTGCTAAATTCAGGATGATGGTATAATGGATGTTTATTTGATATGATCCTAAGGGGTCTAAGACTATGGTGGTGAAACTGTTAATGATTGTGAGGTCTTGGATTAAAGATATATTGCAGAACTTGGATCTTGCCCTTATTCCTTTAGAGGAATTTATATACTCCTTTGATTATTGTAAACTCTTTAAATTTAACAACATTGTAATTGAATTATTTTATAATAAGAAGAGTTGTAGGGAATTAATCAATAAATGTGCAGAATACAAAATTTAACAAATGTGTAGCAAGAATGTAAATTCAAAAGCAACAAAATAAAGATTCAATGCGTAGGGTTTTTAAAGTGTTTCAACTTGAATTGAAACCACAATTCAGGTCTACTCCACTGGATCATTCCTTAACCAGAAGAGCACTTTTATTATCAAAACATCAGGATTAAAAATAGGCTCCTGAAATGCTAGTTTAAAATACAAGAATATAATAGGGATCTTGCTAACCTAGAAGATTTTAACCTGGCTCTTCCAAACCTAAAATAAACACAAGAATTTTAACAGGCTCTTATGAACCTATACAAGATTTTTATCAACCTAGAAACCTTAAAAGAAAATACAATATAAGAAAAGATAAAGCTAAAGTAAGAAATACAATACCAAAAAGTTTGAGAGAAACTAAAATAGCTAATATGAATTTAGCATAATTTTGATTTGGAAATCTTATTGATTTAAAGATGTAATAAGGTAGAATCAAATTTGAATAAGCTCTGAGATTTTCACACTTAAGGAAGATAGAAAGATGTGAAATCATATAAAAAACTAAGGTGGTTAGGGGTTTTATAACTGTTATAACTAACTGTAACAAAATAACTTACTTTTAGTTTGTGACTCGATTCTTGAATCGATCCAGAGTAAAATCCTAACTTTAGGTTTAAAAAATTTTTCTTCATGAATCAATTGATGAATTAATTCATATAGATTTTTCAACATGAATTAATTAGTGAATCGATTTAGAATGTGTAAAATAGTTTTTATAAAATCTGCACTTATAAAAAATCTTTGTTTGAAAAATATTTGATTTTATGCTTTCTTCAAATGATTTGTATCTACCTCATTATATCAAATAAAAAATAATTTGTGAACCAAAGTTCATTTGAATTCACTTATAAAAGATCCTATAAAAATAAAATAATTCTTAGATCTAATTTTGATCTTTTGAATCTCATATATACTTTGAAACCTGCAAAATAAATAGTGAAATATATTGTTAGATAGTAGTGTAAATGATTTCGATTAAAATTATTTTTTGATATCAAAACTAAGAAATATGTAGCTAGGGTAACCTAGATTAACAATGATGATTTCCACCGGGTTATCATCCATTCTCACTTTACAAGGGTGGGGTTGGCAACAATATCTTAAGAATCTAAAAAATAATCCACAAAAGAATGAGTCTGGGGTTTAATGAATAAAATGTACCAAACTTATGAACTCATCAAATAATAAAAGATATATATGTATATACAAGCAATCATACCTCAACTGGATAGCCATTTCTTATGCAAACTTTCATAAGCAAATATTAAATAACAGATATCCATCTATGAGGATGTTCATATCATAATCTTTTTAATGTGTTATCCCGAGTCAGGCTCTTATAGCCATAAGCCACAATTTTTTGTTCATTATGTATTTCAATCTCATAATATCATGTTTTAATATTTCATATGGCAATTTGAACAAGTCAAACATTACATAACAATAATCATAAATCTCCTTGTTACTCCGATCCAGCCTTTTGCCTCCAAGCCAAGCTTATCCCACTCATCATTTCAAAATGTGTAGATCTAGGATCTGGTTCATTATTCCCCATAACAACCTATCATTTGCATTTCAAGTCTCATAAAGGTTTTCAAGCAATCAAGGATATCAATCCTATAATAGATACAACATTAAGATCACATCAACACTTTCCATCATCATTCATGATATCATATTCCATTCCAGATCTCATAAAAAATAACAAACATTAAGCAATATGGTTCTCCTAACATCTATATCAAGTCATTCTCATTTAACCACAATCCTAGTCATAAGAGTTATGTTCTGTTGTAAATGCACCACACATTCTTTGTTTCATCATATGACTATTATAATTAATTTCATATTAATAATATATATAGCCAAATGTTAAATTCAATAATGTTATATTATAATTACCTATTTCAGATTTCATAATTTTTATACTCGATTTAGTAGGGTTTATACAAGATTATACTAAGGGAATAGGAAATATTTTAGAAAGAAGTGAAGTTAGGCTAAAAATGTGAAAATTTTTGAAGATACGATCAAAATTGCAAGTAAGATCATTGAAGAAATTTAAGTAGAATTGCAATCAGAATTGAGGGGTTCAAGTGTGAAAGATTTGATTCAACTTGAAGAAAATCAGTTAAAAATGCAAGTCTGCTTGTCAAAATGTGCAATCATTTGGGAAATCCAGTTACAAATGCAATCAGGATCGCAATCAAAATCAAAAAATAAAGTAGGAAAGATTGATTTGAATTGCACAAATCTAGTTCAAATATTGATTTGTATAGTAAGAGTAAAACTACTGGGTTTCTACTAGTATGATTGCAGGTTTGGTTCAAAAAGCCATGATTTGACTCATATGAGCAGAAATTGCAAGCAACAATGAAAAAATAGGGGAAAACAACTTCCAGTTTAACATTACACTATAAGATCTCAACTTAACATGTTTCTAAAGCTTAACCATGCATAAAACTCAACTATTTCTATAGCAAACTAATCATCTTATTAGTAGATCTATTAAATCTCAAATTATACTTCACAATAACAAGAAAAAACCTATTTTCATCAACTAGCATCAAATATTCATCATATCACAAGCAAGAAACACATAATAATTTACAAGAACGGTAAGAGCTACTCACAAGTGGGCTGAATATGTTAAATCACTATTGATCTCACATATAATCCTCAACCCTCTTCATAAACAAAGACAAGAGCATGTTAGCTTCTTAGCTATTTGAATGTTTTACTTTCATCAAATAATTGTATATCATTTGATTATGGTTTCATTACATAGAAACAGACTAAATCTATAAGATTTGAGCTCTAAAACTTCAGAAAACTTGTATGGGTTCTTGAAGTGAACAATGAGATGAGTAGTAGCTGTT
Source organism: Saraca asoca (assembly GCA_026873985.1). Lineage (NCBI taxonomy): Eukaryota > Viridiplantae > Streptophyta > Magnoliopsida > Fabales > Fabaceae > Saraca > Saraca asoca. Next base: position 8,860 of record JANHAO010018454.1, read on the forward strand.
GACTTCAAAAATTCATAAATTGAATTATACTAAATGAATCAACATGATTTTGATATCAAAATGAAGAAGAAGAAGAAGAAGATATGATTCAATGGTAAAAATTTGAGAAAATAATAAGAAGGGTTAGTGATCTTACTTGATAAGAAAGAGTTAAGTACAAAGGGGAAGCTAAACTTGAGAAGAAAGACTTGCATGAGTTATGCAATTTGAGAAGCCAAAGAACAAGAAGAAAAGCTAGCTAAAGGAGGGGCATAATAGGAAAATTAAGTCAACTTCCTAATAATTACCAATTAACCATTTCCCTTTTTTAGTAGTTTTTCTATTTCTTTCATTTGAGCTCAAATTTAAAGCACTTATCAATCACCAATGACCATGAAATTTTAATACAAATTAGGTGTTGTATGAGAAATTTAGTCCTAGACGGACCCTCAAGTAGCTCAAAAATAGCGAAGGAACTAGCCCACGGAAATGATCAGGTCACTACGGCCTCAGGTCGCTTCGTGAAGTGATCTCCATAGCTCGAGCCCACGAGCTACTGAGCAAGCTCGACCTTAACTCCATTATTCATAAATGGGCAAGCGATCTGGCTAATGAAGTCTAACCTGTGACCTGAAGGCCCGATAGAAGACTAAATCATGTCTTACCCCCAACGGACAAATGAGGTCCCCACCTGCAGAAGATGGCTGTAGTAGCCAAAAGTAGAGATTTAGTCTGTATATTCTATCTTGTACAATATATGCTTATGTAAAAGATTTATTACATATGTAATTACCATTACAGCCTCCTCTCCTCTATAAATATGAGGAAGGAGCCCTTCTGTAGAAAATGAATCATTCTTCCATACTGAAACTCTGCCAAAACAGAGATCGAACATTATAATATTGTAGAAATACTATATCAATAACACACTACCGTGGACGTAGAGTCTGGTGATATCTAGATTTGGCCAAATCACATTAAACCCTATGTCTCCTTCTTTTTGCTTTTCCCTTCTTCTCATTCATATTGTTATTTTGCCATGCTTAGACCAGATATAGGTCAGAGATCCCAAAGAATCCCCCATTGGCCAGAGTTTAGATCATCACCAAAATTTGACGCCAACATTTTGGTGTCGTCTGTGGGGATCTCACCTATTTTAATTCATTTTCGCTGTAATGGCCAAGGGAAGAGTTACCAAAGCTTTGAATGTGCAACCCCATCCTCCGGATGGCCATGTTTCAACAATGGACTCGTCAACTACTCCTATCATTAGAGCAGCTATTGGTATTCCTCTAGCCAGTTTAGCATAACCAGTCTCCACCGCCAACAGCACTGATGGACCACAGACCTGGCTTCAATGCCAAGAGAAACTTAAATACATGATGGGAGAGCTGACTAAAACAGTCATGATGATGGTGCAAGCACGAGCCTAGAATGTGCAAGGGCAAACTGAAGTCACTATACCTGAGGTTGAATGTTCTGATGAGGCCAACTAGGAGCAGACTTCCCATCACCATCCACATGGCCATAACAGTGAACCAAACCACCAGGTCTTTAGCCAAAGACCGGGGGGCTTGGATGTTTTGGTGGAAGACCTCCTTTAGAGAGTCAGGCATCTGGAGGAACATCCTCAGAGTCAAAATGACCAAGGTCGCTTTGGGGGGCAAACCCCTTTCTCTAGAGAGATCATGGAGGAACCCCTTCTATGCAAGCTTAAAGTTCTAGCCATCCCGCTGTATAATGGAGACAGCGACCCGCATAACCATCTGGACTTATTCAACATCCAGATGGATCTGCAAGCCTGTAACCCCTTAATTAGATGTCGTGTCTTCCCTGCTACCTTGGGTGAAGTTCTGTGAATATGGTTCAGGAGCCTCCAGCTCACAGCATAAGCAGTTGGGAAGACTATCAAGAAAGGTTTATTGATCAATATTGAGCATTGTGAAAGTAACTCGTACCCCCATGCCACCTCATTACGATCTTCCAGGGCAAGCAGGAAGCGCTGAAAGATTACCTTGCTCACTTCAGGTGCGAAGTCAATAATGTTGAGAGGCCCTCGGATGAGGCCATCCTGGCTGCCATCTCAATGGGACTCCGTAGAGATGAAAAACTATTCAAGAGCCTGTACAAATCCCTAGTTGGCAACCTGGGCAAGTTTTATGAGCAGGCCACGAAACAAATCAGGTGGAACGAGACTTCTGGCTCGCAGAGAGCCGAAACAAGTGGTTCGGCTCTGAACAGGAAAAGAAATAACCATAGGAATGGAAATGGCGACCTCGAATGCCAGCTCGCTAAAAAGAGCAAGGATGAATGATCCTTACCCCAAGCTCACCAAAGCACTTATAGCATCTTGTCAGACACTCAGGACAAGATCTTTACAATGGAAAGGGACAAGGAAGACTCCAAAAAGCCTCCACCCTTGAAGACTCCCGGTGGGTCCAAACTCAACTGGGGAAAATTTTGTGCATATCACAATGAATTCGGGCATGTCACTTCAAAGTGTTGGGCACTAAGAGACACTATCGAAGATCTCATTAAAAGAGGCCGCGTGCATGATTACATTGTGTGACCCTCCAAGCAACAGCATGGATCATCCCAACGGGACGTCAAACAAGAGTAATCTCCTACTATCAAGATGAACATTTTGAATACAACTACTGATATCAAGTTTCCTTCTAACAGGTGACTTGCCTGATTGGCACCCTTTTACTTGGGCACAAGATCGCCCCGGCCATAAGATCGACCACCCTTTTATTTGGGCACAAGATCACCCTAACCACAAGATCAGTCACCCTTTTATTTGGGCACAAGATCACCCCGACCACAAGATCAATCAGCCTTTTACTTGGGCACAAGATCGCCCCAGCCATAAGATCAGCCACCCTTTTATTTGGGCACAAGATCAGTCACCCTTTTATTTGGCCACAAGATCAGCCCAAGCATGAGATCACTCACTTGTTAACTTCTCAGCTCTCATGCGCACTTATCTATTTGGCCACAAGATTAGCCCGAGCATGAGATCGCTCACTTGTCAACTTCACAGCTCTCATGCGAATTCAATTAAGTCATAGCTCTTATGTGCACTTATCTATTTAGCCACAAGATTGGCCCAAGCATGAGATCACTCACTTGTCAACTTCACAGCTCTCATGCGAATTCAATTAAGTCACAGCTCTCATGCACACTTATCTATTTGGCCACAAGATCGACTCGAGCATGAGATCGCTCACTTGTCAACTTCGCAGCTCTCATACAAATTCAATTAAGTCACACCTCTCATGTGCACTTATCTATTTGGCCACAAGATCGGCCCGAGCACGAGATCACTCACTTGTCAACTTCATAGCTCTCATGCGAATTCAATTAAGTCGTAGCTCTCATGCACACTTATCTATTTGGCCTCGAGATCAGCCCAAGCATGAGATTGCTCACTTGTTAACTTCATGGCTCCCGCATGAACTTATTTTATTATTTAATGATTATTCGTACTAATATGTTCATTTATTTGGCCACAGGATCAGCCAGAGCACGGTATCACTCCGATTCACAACTCACACTGTCTTCTAACTATGCACAGATCGCACAAGTGGTTTAAATCAAAGCAATTGCAAAAAAAAAAAGCAAAACAGACAGAAATTGCAGGAAAGAAACCTTATTTATTAAGAGACCTCAACAAGGTAGATTTCCATCGGAAAGCTCTATATACAGACTAGACAAGATGCAAAGGAAAAACCTATAACTAAGAAAAAGGGATCGACCGCGGAGGGCTGCACCTCAGTTTATTAAGGACAGCATACTGTAACTGTCTTCTTCCAGCGTACAATCAGCAATAGCACTGCATCCCTTCACACTCAACCACCTACTCCTCCTGAAAGAAGCTAACCAGGAAGCCCTAGGAGCGTGGCTGGCCGAGCAATTCCCTTACAATGGAGCCGAGAGGGCATAGTCTGGGATCCATATGAGATCCTTCCATGTTACTAAGGGAGATGAGTTCTCTGAGTTACCCATGCAGCAGACTATACATACCTCTGAGGAAGGCCAGAATGCCGAAAATGGTGGTTCATTGGAAGACTCCATGATTTGCTTAAGTGCAGAACTCAAAAGGGATTGTCTCCTCCTTATATAGAGCCAGGACTATCCTTACTGAAAGATCTCAGACCATTCCCCTAACCGTCATCATTAATAAGCCTTGGAAAGGGCTATGTTGACTCAACAATAGCCGTTGGACACGTACTATCAGAAGCGTAGCTTGGAATAGATGAAACGACAATCTCAGGAAAAGGCTTTGACTGATCTGAAATCGAAGAGCTTCAACTCCCAGCCTGCCAAAAGTGAACTAAGAGTTAGAGGGCTAATGCTATATAAAAAATTTGATCCTGGACGGACCTTCAAGTAGCTCAAAAATAGCAAAGGAACCAGCCCGCTAAAATGATCAAATCGCTACGACCTCAGCTCGCTTCACAAAGTGATCTCCACAGCTCGAGCCCGTGAGCTGCTAAGTGAGCTCAACCTCAACTCCATTATTCACAAATGGGCAAGCGACCTGGCTGATGAAGTCTAACCTACGACCTAAAGGCCAGACAGAAGACTAAGTCATGTCTTACCGCAACAGACAAATGAGGTCCCCACCTGCAGAAGATGACTGTAGTAGCTAAAAGTAGAGATTTAGTCTTGTTAGCCTTAGAATGGATATCTCTAAGCTATATGTTTATTTTGATGTTGAAAAACAAAATTTTACAAAATGAATTTTAAAACT
>JANHAO010018455.1:0-13592 GCA_026873985.1 Saraca asoca
CAAATCAACTGAGCAATGGCTGGAGGTAACTCGATCTCCCTAAGCTTCCGCTGTACATTATTTTTGATGTATGACAACCCAACATAACCTGCATGTGCAAGCTTGTTGTCTAATCGTCAGTGCAGGGCTCTCAAGTGCAAGCTCTATTAATACCCTAACCGTGCAAGTTCCTCGTCAAGCTCAGCCTCGTTGCATGGTTGTTGCATGCAAACTTAGCACCATGCGAACATCTAGAATCAAGCTCAGAATGATGTTGCTGGCGTTCCTGATAATTTGCATGCTTGAGCTCGACGTCGGACCGTTAATACATGATCAAAGGGTGTAGGCTTTGTTGCTGATAGTCCATATATGTGAGTCTGTCTTTAAGTTCCTTAGGGGGCCTGATTTCTATATGGTTACCTCATGAGCCCGTCACCTTATCCATATCCAGAGGCAAGTCGATGCCGAGGAGAAGCTCATGTCAGATCAACATACAGCTCACTGAGACACAACTCGGGATTTTGCTTGTTGGGGTTGAAGAGAGACTTAGCTTGAGAGCGTTAGTTATCAGCAGAAGTCATCAGATCGGTTTGAATCAGGATCAAAAATGGGAGCAAGTTGGAGCTGGATCAAATCGGTAGTCATAGTTCGGGCTTTCTGACTGTGGCGGTGCAGTTGCCAAATGAAGGAGGCAAAGATGGGCCACAATCAATGCTCTCAATACCATTTCCATGGCTATTTTTCATCCCCTTATATGACAGTTACGGACCTCAACATCACACCCTTAGCCAATAAGGCATTCAACATTATAGAAAGTGCTTTTAGGGTTGGGGTAGCTTGCTTCTTTGCAGCTTTGCCGATAAATCATTTGGAAGCTTTGCCACTGAATAAGACCAATGAAGAAGTCATTCTACTGCCTTGATTGTCGACTATAATGTCAAGATGGTCTCTTTTCATCACACCCACAAACGATCATGTTGTTCCCAGATAGTATTGTGGCTACCACTATTATTTTTTGAAGATGGCTGTAGCAACAGATTCATGCAACTCTTTCGAATTGCCACCACATGTTGTACAGCCAAAGCTTAACAGTTTTATTTAGCCACTCTACAACTCGAAAAGATTCTTTATTCCATCTACGTCTTGGAGCACAAAATAAAAGACAATTTTCTTGAGAGGCAATTCCAATGGCTAGAGGACATCTAGGCATGGACTGGGTACATTTACGGGCTGGCTCTTTTCAAAATGTATGTCATCCAGTAGAGGAAAAAGTGCCTCATACCCCCTTAGCAATTGTAAGCATGAATTCAGCAGCTAGAATCTTCACGTAACCTATTTTCTTTGGGTTTTCAATCTCATCATGTGGCCACTTATGTGTGAGCTTCAGCACCAAGCTTAGGCTGCAAAGTGTGCGAACTCGTCATCTTGTCGCATAGTGGTGGTATAAGCTTGCCAACGGACCATCCTGCTGCATGCTGATGGTGTGAGCTGAACATCAAGCGTGATCATCACTGTGAGCTTGCCATCAAATGAACTACTACATAGTTGTGAGGTTAACGTTAAAATGAGCTACTGCATGGTGCGAGATTGTCGATTTTCATTGCATGATCTGCGTAAGTGAGCTCGTCCTTGGATATTGTTGCCACACGACTACTGTGAAATCACTTGCAAAACTAAAGATCTTCCAACTCATAAGGATGCTACCTTATATGCATTCTGGCTCGCAAGGATGGCTGTATGTGTGAGCCCGACATCAAATTGTCTATACATGGCCGGAAAGTGCGAGCTTTGTAGTTGGCAACCTATATGCACAAGCTCATTGTCTTATCGTCAATGCGTGGCTCTCAAGTGTGAGCTTACCATAGAATCAAGTCTCACTGCAAGGCAATGAGGGCTCATCATTCGGTCTAGCCTCATCGCATGATTGGTGAGCTCGTCATTAGGCCGATTTGCTGTGTGGCTGAGAGCTCGTCATTGGATTGAGTTACTGCGTAGCTTGCCACGAGCTCATTTTCGAATTAAGCTATTGCTGGCTATGAATTCACTGACAAACTGAGATACTGCATGGTGACCAGATGAGCTCGAAACTATCTTCAGATCACAACTGCCTTCTAGAATGCTCTTCAGCCATCATTGGTCACTGTGTTTGAGCTCATCGAGCTCGGTCCCTGCATGAGCTCTTTAGACCATCCTGCATAGCCATGTAAGCCTATCATCAAACCTTGTCCTGCTGCATGGCTTCTATGCTCACACGTCCAGAGGCAGGTTAACACCGAGAAGAAGCTTTTTACGGGCTTGAGACCTTGATAGGCTATTCTAGCAATAACTCATCACTTCAATTTGTTAGGATGATTGGAACCAGTGGAGTCCGCATGACCTTAGTGGTAGAACAAGAGATGCTATGGGTTGTTGGCCAAACTCAATCTCATCGCATGGTCATGCAAGCTAGTCATCCTAGTGGCTATATGGTTGTGGGTTCGTGGTTGAATCCATCTCGCTGTATGGGTGAGAGTTTTTTAATGAATCAAGCTACTACCCGACCACTACAAAATCACATGTGAGTCCAGGGAGCCTTTGGCTCTATATGATGCTGCCTTATATACACCTCGATTCACAGGATGATTGAGGATAGTTCAGTTGATGGAATACTGTCCTATTCACCGGGGGTGATCAAAGAAAGTCTAACCAGTGGAATCTGTGATTTAGCAGCAGCCAGCGTGCTCAGAATCTCCATTAGATTAACCATGATGACATATAGGTTCTTAGCTAAAGATGGTGCAACAGCACATAGTTTAGGAATGCTGCAGCAATCCTTTACTGCAAACACAGATGGCTAGACTGTGGTTCATGTGTCAGCCTTTGATAAAGATAAAGTATATCCCAAGTAGTAGTTCTTTCCAATATAATGGATGAATCATGGTAGCCAGACAAGTGGATGGGGGCCACAGCTCAGTAGCTTCTTCTAACAGCAACACCAGCTAAAAGGATCGATGTTGTAGTCCCATCCATTTGCAATACAATGCCTTAGAGTCTCTAGCTATTATTCACAAATTTTTTTAAAAAAAACTGGAGGAGTAAAAGATTTAATTCCTGCCGACTACGGAATCGTAGGAATGGTAGCTAAGGTACAATAATGTTCTAGTAGACCAAAATATTTGATTTTGCTGCTATGACTCAAATCGCCTATCCGGTGGCAAAGCCTTAAGAAAGCTTGCAAATCTGAAGTATAGTAGTGAGTTTTATTGTGCTTTTGCTTTAAGTATTGGTTACCTAGGATGCAGATAAGGTCTCACTAGGCACGCCAAAATGTTAACGATGAAATTTGGTTCATACGAAGAGCCCAAATCTTAGCCAACAGGGGATGGTTTTGTGAACCCCAAACTATAACCTGGTTATGTGAGTGTGAGATAGATGCAAAAAGCAAATAGAGAAGAAGAAGAACAGGGAGCAAATAGCAAAGGTTTATTAATGTGATTCAGCTAAAATTCTTTGTTTAGTATCCTACGTCCATAGTGATGTGTCATTTATGAGGAAAGTATTTTAGAAGGCTTACTCTTCGATTTTGCAAAGCTTTTGCTAGTATTTTTCACTCTCCCTTTATAATAGTTCAAGCCCCCTATTTATAAAAGCATGAAGAGATACAAATATAATTTGTCAAGCTGTAAATATGTTACATCTATAATAAATGCATTTGATTGTTTAGCCTCCTATGAGTTGGCTTTTGCAAATTGTAGACTGTCTTTTGTAGATTACTTTCTGTGAGTGGGCCCCACAAGTTGATATTGGTTGTAGAAAAGTTGGAGCTTTCCTTTGAAACTGAGAGTTAGGACCTAGGAGTTAGCTAAGGTAGCAAGTTAGGAGCTAGCTATTGCAAGCTAGGAGCTAGTTGAGATAGTGAGTTGGAAGCTAGCTAGTGCGAGCCGGGAGCTAGCTGAGGTAGTGAGCTAGGAGCTAGCTACTATAGTGATCTGAATGATCTAGGCCTTCCGATTGGGCTTTTGGCAGCCCATTTCTCATAGTACCAAAAGATACATATAACATATTGCAAATCTCCTCACTAGGTGAAAGAAGCATTTATTCACTAATTAAAATGATTAACACTTTAAATTGTTTAAACAGCTATGAACATAGGAAATCTCTTATTGGTTAAACTTATTTTGGTCAAATGCTACGAAACTATAATTTGTGAAATAAATCTATATTAAAATACCTCTAAATTTAGTTTATAAGCCTTATACTCATATTTTTTGTTGAAGGGTATCACACTATATCATAATCATTCTCTCCTAGATATACCACATAGTCCACTGAGATGATACATCCTCTCCTTAATGGATTTCCTAAGTTGAACCTGTTCAATTGTGTCCTGTGGTTGAGGAACCTCATCAAGAGTGAGAAGTCATTGTTCTTCTATGGAGTCAAGATCCTATCTTACAACTAGAGGAATATAAACTATTTTATTCTGCACACTCTTATTTATGCTATTAGAGTCATTTTTATTAGCCACATCGTGCTCCAAAAACTTTGTTGTTTGTGATTTTACAATTTTAACACGTCCATCTTTATAATAAAATCTATAACCCTTAGAATGTTTAGGATATCTAATAAAATAGCAATTAGTATATTTAAAATGCATCTTATTTTCATAAGGTGTGTTAATACGTACCTTCGAAGGACATTCCCATACTCAGAGATAATTAAGTTAATTTTACATCTAGTCCACAACTCTAATGGAGTTTTATCAATTGAGTTACTAGGCACTCCATTGTTAATATATAAAGCTATTATAGCCTCACCCTAAAGATAGCTAAGAAGATTAGCCTTACATTGCATGCTCATTATCATATCTTTTAAGTGTCTTATTTCATTTTTTGGTAGTACTATCCTATTCAGGACTACCTGTTATGGTAAACTAAGTAATAATGCCACAGTTTTCCAAGTATTTTGCAAGCTTGCACTAAGACTCCATGTTCACCATAATACTCCCTCCTCGATTTGATCTAACAATTTTGATGACTTTTCCTAGTTGTATATCAACTTTAGTCTCGAAGATCTTGAATTTATCAAGATCTTCAGACTTGTCCTTAATCAAAACATAAATCCATATTGGAAAAAAGTCATCAATGAATATTATAAAATACTTATTGTTGCCTATAGTGGGTTGCTAGGGGCCACTTATGTCTGTATGAATAATTTGCAAAAGATCATCACTACAAACCAAACCTTTCTTTTTAATCTTGGTTATTTTTCCTGTAACAGTCAACACATGTTTCTAGGTCCTAAAAGTCAAGAGTAGGAAGTATGTTATCTTTTATCAACTTTTCTATTCTTTCTAAAAAATGTGGCCCAGTCTTTAATGCCACAATGTGGAAGATTTTGACTTACTTAGGGGTCTTTAGCCAATAACTTGTTCATTATTACATGCAATGGCATAAATTTCATTTGGAATCAAATAGATTCTATATAATTCATATCATAAAGTACAATGGCCAACTACTATTGAATCATAAAACAAGAAAACATTCTCATTTTTTAAATTAAAAATGTAATCTTCTTTGTCTAGAACAAAAATAGAAACCAAAATCAAATTCCATCTAAAAAAATGATACATAGAAAGTGTAAATTTAAAGACACTACTCCTATGAATTCTATGCCCACCTCAATTTTGTTGTCAACCACAAGTTTACTTTCTTCTTTATTCGGTCCCCTCATAAATATGAACCCTTGCATAGTGAATGAAACATGATTAGTTACTTTATTGTTAGGCCACCAAGAACCAAATGAGGCCATAGCTAAATTGGATTAATATAAAACTAGGGCAAAAAAGTTAGGTTTATTCTTACATTTCTCTAATAAACTTTATATTTGATGTTTTTCGCTTTAAAATGATTTTTTTTTCTTACAAAAGTGACAACTATCTTTCTTAAAAGCTTATTTGTTGACATCTATAGCACTTAATTGACTAGAGTTATTATTTTGAATATTTTAAAGAGTAGGAAATTTAGATTTCTTACCCTTTTCTTTGTTGTTAGGAGAGTAGCTTGTGATTTCTTACTCTTTAGTTTTTTTCTCCTCAACAACACCCATGATGTTCAAGTTTTTAATGGCTTGTGCCTCATCCTCGGAATTATATATGGTTACAAGTAAACCAAAATTAGTACAGAGGGTGTTTAATGCTTGATGAACAATACAACCATCAAGAAGTGAAATATTCAGGGTTTTAGCTTAGTTTAATAGTGGATCATCCAGATGATGTGTTCCTTAATGCTTCCAGCTCTATCATATCTCATGGAATAAAGTTCCTTCAAAAGTATAACTATTTTAACATTTGATAAGACTTTGTACCTCTAGGACAGAATAGTCAAGAACTCTTTAGCCTTAGTAGTGCTAGGAAGACCACTTCACAAGTGTTTAGGAATAAACTTCTTCATTGTCAAGTAATACATGTAATTTAACTTTCACCAAACTGCATGTCCTTGTTTATGTGTATCAGTGTTGGTTTCAATGAGTTTAACTGGCATATTAGTGGTTATTGTCAAATCCACATCTACCATCTTAATAGCAAATTCCAAATCTTGCTCTCATTTCTTGAAATTTGAACTAGTCAACACCTTGATAGTGACCATATTATTGTTGACAAAAAAAATTATTAAATAGATCAAATACAATGCAATGTATTAGCAAACTATAGGATAATACCAATACGAAATTCATATAAAAATAACATAATTGAGAATTAGATACATCATTACACAACATCTTTGGGTAGAATACAAAACATGCAAGTCCAAATCCTCCACATGAAACTACACAAAAATATTTTCCTACCTTCATAAATCTACCACTTTGGGTGCATAAAGCACTTAGATAGGTCACTTCCCAATCATAGGTCTCATGTGACACCCCTAAATCTTATTCATTGTTAGCACTTTTAGGTTGAAGAACTTTGTACTTAATTAAAGGTGTCGCTTATTGTTAAAGTTCAAAATCTTACAAATTAATTGAACTATTCACTTTAGTTACAACAATTCAATAATTCATAAATCTTTCTTTTATACTTGGATATACTTTATTATTATCCATACAAAAATAACTTTAATGGTGTAATTTAATCCTTATAAACATGTGGCTATAAATCTCTTTAATCACACCCTGATATGTAACATAGTCTATATGAGATTCATAAATTATCTCTTAATAATGTTACAATTCAAATATTCTAAAGCATTGTGATCTCACTTTATGAGAAATAACAAAGTCCTTTCCAATGTGACATTAACAACACAAAGCATGTCAAAAAGTAAATTTTATGAGATATGAAAGCATAATTATGTCTAATGTCATATAAAAATAAAATTTGCATGCATATTACATGAAAAATAAACTTTATTATGACTTTACATAAACTCCGAAGATTAATTTATAATTTAGGGTTTTAATCAAACTTATTGCATCACATAATTTAATATAACCCATATTATAAATCAACTTCTTATGAAAAACAATCATAAGTGAACTCATTATTTAGTCATAATTGGTGAAATCTTTATCAAAAGTAGTCATTGTTAATAAGATGTCCTACTCACCTCATTCACTTGTAAAAAAAAAAAAAAAACAAACCAATGAAGATTTGATTAAACAAATCATTTCATAAACAAGTCTAAACAAACTATAGTCCCTTTTCTTTGATAAAATCACAATGAATAAACAAAGCAAAACAATTAAAAACTATAACCCCTATTTGGTATTGCAAAGATCTAACTTTGAATGTGAAAATCCATGTCACTAAATATGCAAACAAATCACAAAAAAAAAAATACAAAATAGGAATCTTTACACCTTGCATAGAGTATCATGTCAAACTTTAAAAAGAAAAAGGTAATAGGACATATGTGCAAATCACATAGAGAAGAGGAAAATAAATAAATACATGGGTTCTAAGATCATGCAATCCCATTTTGAAGCTAATTGAAAGATAAAATTAGGGACATAAATTATTCCCACACCCCAAATCACACATGAATTCATAGAACATCATGATATTGAAATAAGTTGTAAAATATAACCTAATTTACAATTCATTGATATATTGAGTGGAAGAAATATGATTGAATGTGATCAAATGCACTATTTTCTTTTTCCTTGATCTTATAACTTGATTTCTTAGATGGTAGAGATAAAACCTTACATGTTGGATTATTAAAGAAGGACTAACACTCACTTTATAATAGGTGCACTAGTGTTTCCATCAAATAATTCTTAATCGACCTATTAGGCCTACACAATTTAACCCACATCTTATTAATTAGAATAATAAGTCCACTAATTAAATCATATTTTAGGCCATCTTATGTTTATTGTTTAACCATATTATCTTAGCTCAAAATCACAATTAGTGTTAGCCCATATTAGATTGAAAATATAATGAGATAAATCTAACAATGGCTAGTTTCTTATGAGAAAGTCATCTAAAGGAAATACAATAGCATATGAATGTGTTAGGATTTACAAAAGAGGATGTTTCAAGATATTTATAGGTTTGTTTCTGGCAATTTATATTGTGTTAATTATTTTTCTCTTCTTGATATTGATTAACTAGGGTTGTGAACTTTAAATTGCTTGAGAAATATTGTTGAAATTATTGGTCTATTAGTTCAATAATGTTGAACATTTGAAAAAAAGACATGCTTTATATTTGTTGATGAAATTGTAAGATATCTTGAGCTTCATTGTTTATCTTATTGCTTAAATGTTTAATTAGTTCAAAGATTGACATCCATCTATGTATGTGTTTCTTAATGCCTTGTCTATGCATAGTTAAATGAGTTTCTTTATATCTGATTTGTTATGTCTTAAGTGCAAACTTCTTTATAAAGCTATCTAGGTTGTTAAATTAAAACCATCCCATGGCTTTTCAAAATCAAAAGTTTTTCAAAGAGAATTTTAAAAATTGTGAAAATTTTGGAAGCATCTAATTCACCTCCTTTTGGAGTGTATGTTGCCTTCTCTTACAATTGGTATTATAGCCATGAGCTCTTATATAAAGGACTAAACCATTTGAAGAGGATCCATTTATTAAAGGAACCACTTTGAATGAAAATTTTGATATTTAAAAATTTCATTGAATATGTTGATATTTATAAACTTCCATTATTTGATGGTTTTTATTTTAAGGTTTGGAAAGGAAAAATGGAATGCTTTTTACAAACTTTAGATTTATATTAATGGGATATCATTAAGGATGGTTTTACCCTCAAACCAAGAATTGAATGGGATGATGATTACAAAAGAAATTTCAAATTGAACATTAAAGTTATGAAAATTTTACATACTAGCTAAAATGATGAGGCTTATGCCAAAATTTCTAAATGCTCTGCTACCAAAGAAATTTGGGATAGTCTTAGTACTTTCTATCTTGATTACAATATTTCTATTGATAAGAGTGTTTGTGTTGAGCAAGAAAAGAAAAAGGAGAAAAATGGGAGTTATTATCAAGGAAAATCTTTAAGAGAATTTGCGAGAATATGATATGTGTTCAGTATCTCTTAGTAAAGAATTCAGAGATAATGGAAATGATGGGTCCAAAAAAGAGCAAATTAAGCTTCAAATGAAAGAATCAAGCTTTATGGCTTAAAAGAACTTAAAGGTATATGATTCTAATCCTAATATTAGCCCTTATTGTGATTACTTACATACTCTCAACAAATTGCATAATAATTGAATGTCTATGATATTTGATTGTTCAACTTCTTGTAACTTTAAAATTAAAAATGATTTATCCCAAGAGGGTGTTAAGCACTCAACTTATACACTTTTGGAGTCTTTAAGAGAACATATAGATTTTACTCTTGGAAAGTTAAGAAAATCTCTTAGCATGTTTAAATCAAAGTGTGATTTCTATAAAATGCGAAAGTTTTCTAAATGTGTTTCTCAAGAAAAATCAATTTCTAGTAAGAATTTTATTATTTGCAATTATTATGGTCACCAAGATTATACTTTTCACTTGTGTCCTATTAGAAGAAAATCTTATGTAGAGAAAGATGAAAATTTGGATTTCTAAAGTATCTAAATGTTTGAGTATTGATATTAAAGGACCTAAAATGAAGTGGGTACCAAAAAGTCCTCTAAGTGATTTGATTATGCAAAAAAATTCTTTCAAAGGTGGACAATTTGGTCAAGAAAGGGAAAAGCCTTCAGTAAGAGCTTCTTCAAATAAATGGGTAGAAAAAGAAAGATTGATACAATCATAGCATCTTAAATATACATTGGTGAAATGTCAAAACTCAAACCTCCAAAAGATAAGAAATGGGTAAGAAAAAGTCATCCTTTCATTGCAAAGGATAAGGTATCAAATCTTCAAATCTCTTATACTAGTTTATTTGATATTCATTGAAAAGAGGCTTTTAATTTCAAAACTTGAAGCATGAGCATTGCTTGGAGATTGTGATTCATTTTGATCAAAATCATGTATGCATATGAATTATTATCTTGAATACATGATTTACTTTGTCTTCATATACATTTAGCTTTTTTATGATACAACTTAATATAATGGTGTACAATGCTTAGCATATGTTTCCTTGGACCTCATTGTCTATGGCTTATTGTCACAATTCAAGACTTGTAATCAAATTTAGTAGGCAAATGTGCTCGGATTTGGATGAAACTTGGCACAAAAATCAAGCATAAAGAGAAGATCATGTGTCATGAATTTGAAGGAAAATAATAATGTAGATTATTTTTCTAATTTTTAAGGGCATTTATGTAATTTTGACAGAGGTAACTTGTCCAGTGTGAGTAGACAAGCACATGGTTGTGATCCTTAGATTTTTATCTTTGTGTTAATATGTTATGGCACATTAGAACCCTTAGGAATTAGGAGAAAAGTCCTTCTGTCTACTTGAAAATAGTATGTCTACTACTATCTTTTGGGCTTTTGCTTAGAATACTCTTTAAGAAGGAAGTGTCTGGTGACCTAAGGTGGGCATCAATGTAATCATCTAGGGGATCAAGTGTGTGGCCTTAAGCCTCCCCTGCACACTCGAGAGTTTGTAATCGAGGCTCGTTAATTGTGAATAAAGAAGTACCCCTTTTCAATTGAAATATTGTCCTACAGAATTTCTTTACTTTTGGCCGCATACATCTACATTTGTTTGAATTGCATGAACACATCATAAATGTCTATATGAATGACTTGGTTGCCTTTTTATGCAATTTGGTTGCTATGTGCTATGTGATTTGTTGCTTATGGTTGACTCGATGTGCTATAAATTGTAGGTGCTACTTGTTATTTTCAAAACTTAGATGGTATATGACCAATTGGCTAATTTATTCTTAGGTACTCATTGATTAAGTGCTAAACAAAGAGTCTAAGCACCACATGTTCTGATAGTCAAGTTGTTGGATCATGATAGTTGGCATCAAAACATGGTTGAGACCGCGCTCTATTTTCCATTACACCTTGTTAATACACCACTATGTCGAAGATAATGATGTCTACTAAACGCTTTGATGCAATTAAGATAGCAATTGGGAATCTTAAAGAAGTAGCTGAGGCCATAAGAAATATTGAAAATGAAGATATCTCTAAACTCTTTCTAAGTGCCAAGAATTGGGAATCTCTTAAGCACTGAGTCTTGAATCTCAAAGCTAGCATGGGAGTCGAAAGCACGGGAATTAGTAAATTTCCTCAGTTCAGTGAGCAGCTTTTTACAATTAAGAACAATTAGAAAGATTTGGGGAATGCTATAAAAGACCTTATCAATGAGGCAAAGGATGTAGTTGCCACTCTTCATGCTAAGATATGTGACATAGCAGCCTTAGTGAAGGTTTTGATGATGGCCATCGAGAATGGTTCACAAGAGAGTGATGCCTCAAAGTGAAAGGGGAAAGTGAAAATCCCTAAACCAAGGCGATATGTAAGAGAGAGAGATGCACAAAAAGTTAAGAATTTTGTGTTTGATATGGACTAATATTTGCAAGCAGCTGTCATTACTTCAAAAGGAGAACTATTGAACTGAGCAACCATGTTCCTCACGGACAATGCTAAGGTCTGGTAGAGGACTAAGTATCAAGCTATTCAGGAAGGAAGGTGTAGTATTAATACTTGGGAAAAGCTCAAGCAGGAGTTAAAAATGCACTTCTATCCTAAGAATGTGGACTATTTGGATCGATGGAAACTATGAGAGTTAAGACAGATAGGTTCTATTCAGGACTACATGAAAATGTTCACAATGATCATGTTGGATATAAAGGATATGACTGAAAAGGATAAGTTATTTTAGTTCATGGAGGGTCTATCATATGAAGTTGCCATGGAACTCTAAAGGAGAAGAGTCAAAAGCCTCACAAAACGATGACTATAGCCAAACATTGGTCCAACTACAACATTGATTTTGCTCAAAAGAAGTCCAATGGAGAGGCCTCAAACACTACTAATGGTAGCCAATCGGGCAACGATGGCAATTCCAAAAATGGGGGAGGAAGAGCCTTGCCACACTTGCAAGTTTCAAGATCATCCCAAATATCCATCAATAAAGGGAAGTCCAAGAACCTAACCTGTTTCTTATGCAAGGGGCTCATAGAGTAGTAGAATGTTTGCACAAGGCTACCTTTAATGCCTTATAAGTCAAACTTCAAGCAAAAGTGAAATAAGGCAACGAGGGTGGTGATGAAGATCTTGATAGGGAGGTAAAGACTTGTGCTAGGATCGGTGCCATTCGATTTCTAGACTCCTAAGAGTAGCAAGACAGTGACAAAGCATGGTAGATCTCATTCCCTTCTCGGGATCTGCTCACGCAAGGAGCTGTGTAGGTTTGAGGGTACCACCCCGCACAGGAGTAAAGGAGATAGTGGATAAGGCACATTAAAAGAGATGTGCAAAATAGGCAAATCCTTTAAAGGAGGAATTTATTAAGAAGCTAAAGGGCATAGTGTGTTTAAGGAGTAGATGCCTAATACCTACATTTTTATTATATCTAACTATGAAGTTCTTGCATGCAGAACCATTTCACTTAGTCCTAAGGACAACTTATGGCAATAACTCACATTGCTTTGAGAGTGCTAGAGTTTAGTCACAAAAGAAGTTTGTGGTAATGACCTTCGAGAGCACTAGCATGTGGAAAGCTAGAACAAGAGTGATGGATAACTCTTTGTTCAATCCTATTAGCCATCATAGGGGGATACCATCAAGGTATCAGTTTCTAGTGACCATGGAGGCACCAAATGGGTGTCAAGTCCATGTTCAAGGAGTGGTATTTTGGAGTAGTCAAGTACGTAGTGAAGTATGATGCAAAGCTAAAAAAACCTAATGTTGTCAATTGTCATGATTGAATCAAATTAGAAATTTATAATACCGAAACTACCTAAACTATTTGTAGCATAGGTAACACCGAGTCGAACCCAAAAATCATTTATGGTTATTACCAACCAATTAGGAGCATGTAAATGGGGGGTTGGCAAAAAACTAAGCTAACAGAAACTACACTAAGCTACACTAACAAAACAAAAACTAAAATAAAGATAACAAGCAACCAGCCAAGGGAATTAACTTAAGATTAATGCTTCCTTGATTACTAAATGTTCATTCAATTGTTAATCATTTCTATGGCTTA
>JANHAO010018456.1:0-13593 GCA_026873985.1 Saraca asoca
CTGCCTCATTGAGGTCTAATGAATAAAGTTTCTTTTATGTAATTTTTGCTTGTCGTTGTCTTTTTTTTTGCTAACACTTTGGTTTGAATCATCTATGTGACCTGCGCGTAGTCAGAAGGTAGCATGAGTTGTGAACTGGAACGATATCATGTTCGGGCTGATCCTATGGCCAAATAAATAAACATATTAGTGCGAAAATCATTAGATAATAAGTTCGTATAAGAGCTACGGAATTAACGAGTGAGCGATCTCATGCTCGAGCTGATCTCGTGGCCAAATAGATAAGTACGCATAAGAGCTGTGACTTAATTGAGTTCACATGAAAGCTGCGAAGTTAACAAATGAGTGATCTCATGCTTGGGTCGATCTCATGGCCAAATAGATAAGTGAGCATGAGAGTTGCGACTTAATTAAGTTCACATGAGAGCTGCGAAGTAGAAGTTAGCTAATCTTATGGTCGCGGTGATCTTGTACCCAAAATAAAAGTGGATGACCGATCTTGTGATCAGGGCGATCTTATGCCCAAATAAAAAGGTGATCGATCTTGTGGTTGGGGCAATCTTGTGCCTAAATAAAAAGGGTGATCAATCTTATGGTTAGGGTGATCTTGGGAACTTGTGCCAAAATAAAAGGGTGATCGATCTTGTGGTCGGGGCAATCTTGTACCCAAATAAAAGGGAATGCCAAATAGGTGATTCACCTATTAAAAGAAAACTTAACATCAGTAGTTGTATTCAAAATGTTTATACAATTTACAAATGAGTACAAGAGTTTAAAGGATCATCTTGATAGTAGGAGATTGCTCTTACTCGGCATCCCATCGGGATAATACATGCTATTGCCTGAAGGGCTGCACAAGGTAGTCATGCAAACGACCTCTCTTCATGAGGTCCTCGATAGCATCTCTCAGTGCCCAGCACTCTGAAGTGACATGTCTGCACTCGGTTGTGATACGCATAGAATTTTCCTCAGTTGAGCCTGGACTTGCTGGGAGTCTTCAAGGGTGGAGGCTTTCTGAAGTCCTCCTTGTCCCTTTCTATTGCAAAGATCTTATCCTGAGCGTCTGTCAAGATGCTATAGGTGCTGTGGCAAGCTTGGAATAGGGGTCGCTCATCTTTGCTCTTCTTAGCAAGCTGATGATCAGAATCATCGTTCCCGTTCCCACGATGACCTCTTTCTTACTTTGAGTCAAGCTATTCGACTCAGACTTCTACAGGTTGAAGGTTTCATCCCATCTAATCTGCTTGGCTGCCCGCTCATAAAACTCGCTCAGGTTATCAATCAGAGACTTGTACAGACTTTTGAAGAGTTTACCATCTCGGCGTAGCCCTGCTAAAATAGCAGTTAGGATGGCCTCATCTGAGGGCTTTTCCACATTATTCACTTCACGTATGAAGTGAGTGACATAGTCTTTTAGCGTTTTATGCTTGCCCTAGAAGATTGTAGCGAGATGGCATAGAGGCGCGAGCTACTTCTTCAGCACCCGGTATTGATCAACAAACTTTTCCTGATACTCCTCCCAACTGCTTATGTTGTGAGCTGGGAGGCTCTTGAACCATATTTGAGGGCTTCACCCAAAGTAGCAGGGAATACGCAACACCTGACCAAGGGGCTGTAAGCTTGAAGATCCATCTAGATGTTAAACAGGTCCAGGAGGCTGTGCAGGTTGCTATCTCCATCATACAGCGGGATGGCTGGAACTTTGAGCTTGCACGGGAGGGGTTCCTCCATGACTTTCCTGGAGAAGGGAGTGCGCTCTTCAAGGTGACTTTGGTTATCCCTAACCTGAGGTCGCTCCTCCAAATGCTTTACCCTTTGAAGGAGATCCTCCACTAAAACATCCAAGCCCCCTGGTCCTTGATTGAAGACCTGGTGGCCTGGTTCACCTATTCGACCATGTAAATGGAGATCTGGAGTCTGCTTTTGATTAATACCATCGGAATGCTCGATTTTGGGTACGATGATCTCAGCCCACACTCGCACATTCTGGGCTTGCATATGCACTAACATCATGACCGTTTTGGCTAACTCTCCCATCATGTGCTCAAGTTTCTCTTGGTGATGGAGCTAGACTTGTGCTCCATCTGTGCCATTGGCAGCAGGAATCGATTGTGATGAGCTGGCTGGAGGGATGCCAGTGGTTGCGTCGATGACAAGGATAGTGGATGAATCCATTGTCGAGATATGTCCATATGGAGTATGGTGCTGTGCATTTGAGGCTCTGGTGGCTCTTCCCTTGGCCATTACAGCGAGAAACGAACCAAAATAGGTGAGATCCCTATAGACGATGCCAAAAATATTGACATCAAATTTTAGTAATGGTCCAAACTCCGACCAACAGGGGGTGTTCTTCAAGATCTTTGACCTTTATTTGGTTCGAGCATAATAAAATGGCAAAGAAGAAGGGAAGGGCAGAAGGAAAACACAGGATTTAATGTGGTTCGGCCAAATCTAGATATCAGCGGACCCTACGTCCACGGTAGCATATTATTGAGATAGTTTTTTTACAATATTATAATGTTTGATCTCTGCTTTTGCAGAGTTTCGGCATGGTCTGACCTCTTTCTTCTTACAAAGGGGCTCCTTCCTCGTATTTATAGAGGAGAAAAGGGTATAATGGGAATTACATATGCAGTAAATAAGTTACATCAATATTTAATGTACAAGAAAATGTGTGCAGGCTGAATCTCCTCTTTTGGCTACTGCAGACTGTCTTCTGTAGGCGTGGCCCCATTTGTCCGTTGGGGCAAGGCGGGATCTAGTCCTCTATCTAGCGAGCTTTCAAGTCGCTGATCATGCTTCATCAGCCAGGTCATTTCCCCCTTTTCAGAATGGAGTGCCCGAGCTCGCTTCTTCGCACACAAGCTTGGCCTGATGAGGTCACTTCATGATGCGACATGGTGGCAGAATGATTCTGAGCATGCTTCGAAATGATCCTCTTGCCGCTCTCGGGCTTCTCGCGAGCTCTTTTGGACCGAACCAATTTTCACATATAACAGATAGATATTGGATTCTTCCCCTATGGCATGATCCTTTCCCTTAGCTTTGCCAAATTCAAACTAAAACTTTATTATGAAATCCAATATTTTCAAATAAATCCAACTACTATGATTAATGTATCACATTTACACAAAATGGATTAAAACATAATGGACAAGGAAAATAAACTAGAAAAAGGTCAAAAATTCCTCAAACGATTGGAAAATCCATAAGCTCAAGAGAAGTTGGGTTATCCAATAAAGCTAAAGGAAGAATAATTGAAGTCAGAGAAAGAATGCACAAACACATGATTGACCAAATGGACAAATAGGATAATTGGATTGAGTCAATGGATGATCGCCTGGCTAATTTGGAAAACGAAAAACACATCACCCAAGTCAATGAGCGGCTCAGTTCTATTGAAACTCAATTACATAAGATAACACAGCGAATGTAAGAACAAGATAAGGAGGTTGAATTATAGAGAATGGATGATTAAGACCCTACACCTGTTTAGTACGCTATGTATTGATGTTTGTCTATTGTATCCCTTAGTTCTATTATCCCTGTTTCATTATCTCTTGTTTCATTATTTTTTGATGTTCTAGATTGTATCCTGACATTCTGATGCTGACTATGTATTTTGATATTTTGATATGTTATATTCTGATGTTCTATATTGATAAATTCTAGATATTGTATCTTAATATTTTGGATTATGATATTATATATTTGATTTAGTATTCTGAACATTTTGGATTTTGAATTCTAGATATTATGATTGTTGATTCAATTTTGACTAAATTCTGTACTGGATTTTGATATGGATTATTCACTTTATTTTATTCTTTTTGGTACATTAATTTTTTATTAATGCATTATTGCTTTTTGACGTGCCAATAAGGAGAAAATAAAGGATTTTAGGTAAGATCTCAAATTGAAAAGTAAGGATTTTGGAGAATAAAGGAGTTTAGATATGATATCAAATGGGAGAATGATGAGATTATAAAGGATCTTAAATAAGGAGAATAATAAAAAGATATTTAGATGAGAAGTTATCTTCAAATCAAAAGGGGGAGATAGACATGAAAAAGATAAAGCAAATAAGAGGGAGAGTAAATAAAAGAGATAGAGTAAATAAAAGTGAAAGTAAAGTAAAATGAGTTTTTACTTTTTAAAAAATTTTGACATATTGTAAAAATTTTGATTGTTTCAAAAATTTTGATTCTAAACTTTGATCTTTATTTAAAATTGTTTGTCACCATAAAAAAGGAGAAGATTGTTAGCCTTACTAGGGAGATTGTTAACCCAGTTAGTGTGATTGCTTTGCTATCATAATTTCCTTAGTTTTGATGTAGAAAACAATTTTGAATCTAACCATATGTTTTAGTGTTTGTTATTTGTTTTGTAGGATCAAAATGTATGCTATTCAAAAGATCTACATTATTTTTAGCAATTCTTTTATTTTTGTTAGGATCTTTTGTAAGTAAATTCTGATTCAATTTGATTCAAGTAAATTTCTTAAAACAATTATATTAAGGTCGAAATAAATCACATGAAGTGAGCTAAAATTGAATACTTTTCAAACTAAGTTTTCAAATGATCTTTCACAAGTGCAAATTTTATAAAAATTATTTTTCACTATCTGAATCGATTTATGAATTGATTCATGCTAAAAATTTTGTGAAACTGTAGTTGAATAGATTCAGCAATCGATTCATGAAGAAAAGTTTTGAAAAATATTTCTTACTGAAAGTTAGGATTTTTCCTGAATCGATTAGGTAATTGATACAAAACCTGCTCATATAATACTATGATTTAATTCATGCATCGATTTAGTTGTGAACTTCTTTATGATATCTATAAATGAATTCACAAATCGATTCATTAGTTGATAACCACTCTGAATTGATTCACGAATCGAGTCACGGACAGCAAGTTAGTTATTTTTCAAATGTCAGTTACAACAACTATAAATACCCCCTAACCTCATTTCAAACACATTCATTACAAATCAGTTTACATTTCTTCAAGTGTGAAAATTACAGAGATAACTGAGCTGTACCAGATTTATCACTACCTTACTATATCTCATTAATTCAAAGGATCTTGAACCATATTTGTGAAGAATTCACATTAGATATTTGAGATATTCATCTCAAATTGTGGTATTATATTTCTTACCTAATTTCTTGTTTTTCATTTGAGATTTCTAGGTTGATAAAAATCGGAGATACAAAGAAAGTGATTGATCTTCCCTTTACATCTTCTTTAGTTATGAGGTTGATCATAGTTAGTTGAAGATTGTAAAAAATTCTTATAGTATCTCTAGGTTATGAGGTTGATCATAGTCTGTTTGAGATAAAAGAATTTTTATATCTAGGTTAGCAAGAGTCCGGCTAAATCTAGTGTAAAAGGTAGGCAAGAGCTTGGTCAAATCTTATGTTATAAACTAATGTGCAAAAGCCCGGTTAATTCCTATTGTTGCTAATAAAAGTGGTCACCTAGTTGAGAATTGATTCAATGGATGTAGACTTCAATTGCGATTTTAGTTGAAGTTGAACCATTTTAAAAATCTTGGAATTCTTTATTGTTCTTTATGTTTCTGCACTTTATCTTTACTGCATTATTTTACTACACTGTATTTTTGGTTTAAATGTTTTTGTATTTCTAAAATTCTACACATTTTATATTTGATGAATTGCTCTACATCTAAATCAGTTACTCCAATTTAATCTTGATTATTCAATAAACTTTCAAAAATAATTCTTTTAAAGAGTTCTACATTTTCTCAAAACAAATTAAAATCCAATTTTAATTTCAAAAGAATATATATATTTTTACATTTTCAAGAAGGGCAAAACTATTACTTTTCAGGACCAACAGATAGGAGAAATGAAATAAGCAACGTAGGTGAAAGGGAGAGTGCGTTAAGGAAGAAAATAAATAAAAAGCGAATAGAGAATACAGAAAAGAAAGATGAGACAAAAAAAATAGAGGGCGAAGGAAAAGAGGGAAAAATAAATACAAGGGTAGAGAAAGAAAGATAGAGGAGAAGCGTGGAGAAAAAAAGAAAAGAAAGTAGAGATAGAGAAGAAAGAGAGAGAGAGAGAGAGAGAGGTAGAAAGACAAACAAAAAGTAAACAGACGATACCTGGTGATATGAGAAAATGACTTTTCAACTAAGAAGGAAAGCCATTTTCTTCCGAGTATCTATCATTTTCTGTTAGATTAGAATTTATTTTTTGTTATTAATTTTCTTATTAATTCTAAACATAAAAAAATACAAAAATAATGACAAACAAACGAATTATTCAAAGAAATTATAATTTATTTCTTATGTTTGTGTGGAAATTACTCAACTATCCTTTCTTGGCTCTTTCATCGTACTCCACGAAGTTTAATTGTGTGACTACATGAACCGCTGTACTCTCTTTAGTCTTTCTCTAATTAAATGAAGATTCCTTGGAACTCCTTTAACGTGTTGTTCGAATAATCTAAATAAGTGAGATGAAAATAAAGGACTGACTTTCAGGCTCGCGGATAATTGCACGATCATAAGTGTATTATCTTCTCACGTATAAAATAAAGTTTTTTAAGTATACACAATTTGAAAGTTAAATTACATACAGTCAACTATCGATTTTATAACTAAGAAATTTTAAATTTAAAATTATCAAAAAGATTAATTTTCTATCAAATTATCAAGGCGTGGAGAAGTATTTGATTTGTGAAATTATATATTTTTGAAAATATTATATTATAATTTTTAATTTAATATCAAAAATACCCTTATAAAAATTGAACAATTAATAATCAAAAGAAACCAATCAATAACAATCAATGACAATTGATGATAGAAAGCGAGAAATGTCAAAGATAATAGATAGGAATGGAAATAGATTTGATTAAATTAGACTTTACTTTGATTATATCATGTTCATTTTGTAAAGGAATAGAGTGAGCTTCACTTATTAGCCCATATAATACCAAAATTCAAATTTAGTTTGACTTATTAAAAAAATTTGCCATATTAACATATTTAAAAGTCTATTTGCATAAGTATATATTTTAAATAAATCAACAGATTAAAATCTCATGGCCTAAAATAAACCAACACCCTAATTAGAACTATATATATATAAATATATATATTAAAATATTATTTATATTATATAAATGTTAAGATAAATAAATCATATTAAACCAAAAATAGTCTAAACCGTAGACCTATTATAACATTTGACCCGTTTTCACTCCTAGTTAGCGTTAAGGGTAGGGAATATAGCATTAAAAAAATTAGAAATATTCAGCAATCCGCATACTAAACGCCCCAATAATATATCCTTTCTGGTGGGCTCCGAGTGACAAACTCAAGTAATTCATTACCGGATCTCCGTAGCCCAATATCATCTTAGGTTATTGAGGGTTCCTAGTTTCATTTATAAAAGATCTATCCGATGAGGGACTTTAATAAGTTTCCTTTTCACAATTCACAAACTACAATGTTAAAGTATCATATGGCAAAGACATGAAGAAAATAATTAAAGCTTATACTGTTTATATAATGCTGCATCAGTATGGTCAGCATTGATATTTCGCAAAACAAAGACAAACCCACTCTCAAGTGGCATAGACTAGCAGAAGATTAACTAACATAGCTTTAAGTATCTTAAAATTATTGAGGAGCAAGTTGGATGACTAGTTTGCCAGAATTTCGACCGGTGAAAAGTCCTTCTAATGCAGCAGGGCCGCTCTCAAGCCCTTGAGATATGTCTTCAAAGTAAGTTATCTTATCTTGTTTGATATATGGCAAAATGGTCTCTAAGAACTTGGGATAAAGGTGATAGTAATCAAACACAGTGAATGCTTCCAATTTGACCTGTTTATATATGATAGATATCAAATTCTTGATGCCTTGAGGCTCATCAAGATCATATTGTGATATCATTCCGGCCACCACAATCCGACCGCGCCGTCTCATGTTAACAAGTGCTGCCTCCAGCATATCGCCTCCAACGTTGTCAAAATAGATGTCAATGCCTTCAGGGAAGTATCTGATTAATCAAATTTCACAGCAAAATTCTGTTTGTTAGTGTATAACCAAATATTAGGCAATCCAAACTATGTTAAATCTTTTGTATGTGCTCTTTTATCATTGATTTTTTTTAGGTTATGTTTCTTTTTTTTTTTTCACGAAAATGCTATTCTTTTTTGTTTAAATTCTTAACAGTTGAGATCAAGTAATATTTAACAATAGTTGACATTTTTAATGGAATAATAATATCTAATGTTGTATTTGGAGTTTTTTTCCTTTAGTGATCGGGAATCAAACTTTGAATATTAGATATGTATTAAGTGATTTTTTGATTTCAGAGAAAATTGAAAGGGCAATAAATTTTACACTAATATACAAGTCAAACACCAAAAGAACTCCCTAAAATAAAAACAGAGAATATTCCTTCAAAAAATGAAGCTTGGTGGCATAATTTGCAAATATAGCATTTTAAGTAGCTTGAAGTTGAAGGATATTTAAAATATAAATTAAGTATCCACTGACCTCTTCAAAGTGGCATCCAGATCAAGCTCCTCCTTGTAATTGAAAGCCTCATCAAACCCAAACTTATTCTTCAAAATTTCAACCTAAATCACAATACTTGATTGATTAAGATTCTTTTTCAATTAAAAGAAACTAGAAGAATAATCCATCTATATATATATATATAGGTACCTTTTGTTGACTTCCTGCACTTCCAACGACATAGCAACCCATCAGCTTTGCTAGTTGGCCAACAAGTTGACCAACTGCTCCAAATGCTGAAGATATGAACACATAATCTCCTTTCTTAGGAACACCAACTTCGTAGAATCCTGCATAAGCAGTCATACCATGCATACCTGCAAAAATAAATTCAAAAACAACACATATAATATTTATTATCAATTAATATCTACTATAAGATCATTATTTTTTTAATATTAATTTTACCAAGAATTCCTGTGTAATAGGAAAGGGGTACATCTGTATGCTCAATTTTGAATAAGCTTTCGGTGTCGGTGATGACACTGTACTGTTCCCATTTGGTGACTCCCCACACCAAATCTCCTCTTTTGAACTCTGGGTGTTTTGAATCCAAAACTTTACACACTCCGTACCCAATTATTGCCTGAAAACAGTTTCAGATAAAATTAAAAAAAAAATTGCATATAGTAGCTTCTCATTTATAATCACAAAAAAATAAAATTCAACTAATTTGAAATTAAATTTATGATTCTCAACGAAGGATAAATAAAAATTAAAGTCAATAAATATTTTGATGTGCTTACAGAATTGGGAGAGAAGAAATTAGGACGATTTTTATCGATGGTCTTGGTGCCTCTCATGTAAGGATCACAAGAAAGGTAGAGATTCTTGAGCAACACAGAATTTGAAGAAGCATCTGAAGGAAGCTGTAAGCTTATGGTAGCAGTGTTGAGATACATGTCTGTTTGCTTTGGATTTCCAGTTATGTAATCCTTAGCTAATACCTGCTTGTTGCTCACTTCCGCCATTGCTTTGATTTGGATCTCTACTTCTTGTTTTGGATTTCTACTTATATAACCAAAATAATCATATGTTGGAGCGGTTCAAAGGTGGTTTTCAATTTTAATATTATCTCCGAAAGCCGAGTCTTATCTTTCTATTTGAATTTTTTAGAGTTTGCTTGTGTCATTGCCCACTTCATACTTGCATTATCAAAACTACGGATTTAATCTAATACATGGGAAACTTCGACAGGTGTCTTATGATTGTCATGGCTGTTGCACTACCTTATAAGAGGCTATGTAGGGAAGCCACGTGAAACAAAATCTGTTACTTTTGTTCACTTCCGTTTTTACATTTTTTTTTTAATTTAAATGAATAAAATTAATATAACTAATTTAAAACACTGTTGAGATCAGAACTCAAATGTGAATAAAAAGCACTAAAACATGTAACCAAAACAATTATATCGAAGATAAATTATGCTCACTTTTTTTTTTATATTTACATCTCTTTCATTTTTAGAAATACACATTTATTTTTTTTATTTTTATAAAATAAGTTAGATGATTGTATTTTTAAAATTAAGGAAAAAAAAAGATAGATATATATATATATATAAAAGAGATTAATATATATTTTTAAAAATAAAAGAAGTGCATGAAAGGGTTATTAGGCTAAACCTAAAAAAAAAGATGAATATAATTACCTTTATATATATAATCGTAATATATGTTAATTTATAATTTTAAAAATTATATTATACTCAACAATTATCTCATCAACCTAATTTTAAAGAGTATAATTAATTTATTACTAATAGTATCATTGTATGTAATAAAACAATCAACCATTTATCAATCTCTTTTTTTCTTTTTTTTATAAAAAAAAATTTAAGAATAGTATATAATGCTCCACTTCAAGATTAAGATATGTCATCAATTTCTTTTAAGACATACGATCATACTTATAAATTGTCTAATTCCTTGAAATCTATTTATCTATCTCTTATTTAATTATGCA
This sequence comes from Saraca asoca, assembly GCA_026873985.1. Taxonomy (NCBI): domain Eukaryota; kingdom Viridiplantae; phylum Streptophyta; class Magnoliopsida; order Fabales; family Fabaceae; genus Saraca; species Saraca asoca. The sequence goes on from JANHAO010018456.1 coordinate 10,526, forward strand.
ATAAATTATTCATATATTTTATTGTAAAAAAAATGCTTTTCTTACCATTGGACTAGTCATGTATAAAATTCACACTCAATAAGTAAATAAATTAATAGATAAAGAATTTCTTTCCATTATTTCATTGAGATAAAACGTAGAATTTACTACGGACATTTTTAATGTCATGCATAAAATTCATGTGATTATATGCCCACAATAAATTATGCGCAACTCTACATGTGCATTACTAATACTGCTTTAATGTTCAACAAGTAATAGAACTAAGGTTTTACTATATTTATTTTTGAAATAGACAAAATTCCACTAAGAAAATATTAAGAATAATTAATGCTACATGCATTAGTTATTATAAATTCTTAGTTTCTTACCCATCAATGCATACTCTAATATATATATAAAGATCCAGTCTAAATACGTTATATGTCAATCTATTAACAAAAATACCATTAAAAAAATCAAGTGGTAGAGTACAAATTGAGTATTTAATATTTAATTTTTAATGTTTTACCATCTTGAAAGAGTACATAAGACTCTTATTCATGATATAATAAAACTTATTAACTTGAAGTAGTGCACTAAAAACTTAAAAATAATTTATTAATAAATTCATTTAATGTCGCATTTTTAATGTTTTATAATTGTTAATGTTGATCATTTGCGTATAGGGGTGATTAGTTGGATAATTTTAAGGGTCGGTAATAAAATTAACAAATTAATTTTCTTATTAAATATTTGATTCATATATAATATAATTTGTTATCATTATCTAATTTTAATAAATTTCTTCCATTTAAAACATTTTTCCAATCTCAAATTTTAAAAAATATTGCCCACTAAAAATAATAAATACTCTTCTCTCAATAAAAGAAGTTACGAAATTTATATAAAAAAAGAGGGAAATCAAATAAATGAGAAGAAATTACATGATTTGTAAGTAATGTGGTGCCCGAAATATATACATATATATATATATATATTTACATGAATTCAATTTTAATTTTAATTGAGTTAAAATAATCTTTTAATTGTTTCATAACCGAAAAGTCTGACAAATTGCAGTTTTCCTCCTCGAAATTTTTTGTCAAACTTGGTTCCTGTGAATTTATATATTAAACTTCTCGTTGTTACAGTCCTATCCCATTGACATCATCATAAAGTTGTCTACAAGTTGAATTGCTCTTTGAAAAATATAACGCTCCGATTGGCAGCCCAAATTGTAGTACATCCAATTAAATGTAAACTCATTTAAATCAACCGATAAATATGAAGTCAGAGTTCATTTTCCCACTGGAATAAAATAAAAATAGAAAAGATAAATTAAAAAAATTATTTTACTAGTTCTATAAAATGAGAATACTTATTTTAACCATCCCATTTTTATGAAATAACTTTTATATATATTTATCCTACACATCTTTTATATATTTTAAAAATATTTTTATATTAATTAATAAAAATAATATCAACTTTTCAATATTTTATAATGAAAAATATATGAATAATTATAATTTTAATGACACAATTTAAAATAAAATATTGTTATATTATTTATAAAATATATCATTTATTACATAAAATTATTTAATATAAAATAAAAATAATTGATTTAGAATTTATCATGCTTTTGTTATAAACATTTTTTGTTAATTAAAATTTTGATGATAGAATTTAAAATATGATACTTTTTATTATTTTTCATTTAAATATATATTTATTATATTAAATTATACAATAAATTATTAATTTATATTATTAAATTGAATAAATATTTATTATTTTTATAAGAATATTATTATTAATTATTTTTTTATTTCTGTATTATTTTATTATATCGAATACAAAAATATAGTAAAATTTCTAATCATATTAAACAAAATTATAAAGAATCATTTATTTTTATTTTCTCACCCTTACATTTTTACATTTTATTCCATCCACCAAGAGTTGATAAATAGAATAAAATTTTAAACAATTTCTTTTATTTACTAACTCCTCTTAAATACATAATATAATATATATAATCTTACTTTTTGAGTAATATTATATTAACTTTTTATTAGAAATTATTATTTATTTTATATTTGGCAAAAGTTAAATTAGCGTCTGTTTGATATGATGATTAAACACTATAAAATTAATTATAGACTTAATAATTAATTATGAATTTTTTAATTCATTTAATTATAATTCGAAAATCCATCAATCAATATCATCAATATCATACTATTAAAAGAGGATTTTTTAGGCGGTGTTTTTTTTTGGACACTTTGATACGTGTCAGCTATACAGAAGTTATTTTCCCGCCCAGTGGAAACATTGTATTTTCCTCTATTAACCCATGTGGTGTTGTATACACAAAGGTTATTTTCCCGCTCACCACCAACACTGCATTTTGCTCTCATAACTAATGTGGCGGTGTACCATTTATTTTTCTTCCTGTTTGCTTTTCCCGCAAGCACAGTTGTTAGTGTAGGCTAGGTGTTGTAAGTACATATATAATGATGACTACATTAAATGCATGCTGATGACTTCCCAAACACTAGCATTTTTCTCCTACTTTGTTTTGCTGTGTTATATGTTCTGTTTTGTAGAAACATTTTCTTACGCTGCCTTCTTTGCTCAAATTTCCTAGAGGCTTTTGTAGGCGACAGTTGAGGTACTTCAATGTCTTCTTCTTAGTGGTATTATGGTTGTTGATATTTAATGCGTTAGCTGATTTATTGGCATATCTTCTTCTTAATGCTATTTTGGTTGGTGATAAATAATGTGTTGACTCATTTATTGTTGGTTGTAGTTATTTATTTCTAATTAATAAGGCTGTGGATATGCTGTGTCTATCTATTATTCTGGAGAAAAAGAACATTCTACTATTCTGGAAAGCTAACATATATATAGCGTCAGCTTCAAAACATTCTACTATGTGGAAAAGTAGCATATTGGTAGTTTCACCTTGAAATATCTCTTGAAAGAAAACATGTTGCTTTTGTAAACATGCTACTGTTGTCGAGAAGTTACATATTTTTTGGTGATTAAACAAATAAAATTCTATTATTCTGTAGAAAGAA
>JANHAO010018457.1:0-13595 GCA_026873985.1 Saraca asoca
ATGGAGAGTAAAAACTGATGTAATAAAATCCTTATCACAAGGATGAGAAATTGTATCTTGCTCCTTCAAATAAATAAGAAATGAAAACTTAGCTTCGTTCAAGTGTGGGTTGTGGTGTCGTTGGTCTTGGCATGACAAGGAGCACGAACTCAAGGTCATAAGAATGCGTCCCATCATACTATCCCATCCTCATATCACGGGCATTTCAAACCGAATTGTCGAGTTCAAACTATGTGGTAGTACACGTCGCCAAGAGCACATTCGGCTTCATGGTTGGGTTTCAAACTCCAAAGGCCTACTTACGTGTAACATCTTCTGCACTCCTTTTTTAAAGAGATAGGATACTGCAGTTGCCTCTTCATAGAGACCCCTATTCTTTGTATGGCCCCATAAATCTAAGCCCATTCTGACATGGCTAGCGGTGATGAGGTCCAGATGCCGTATAACGCTGCATGAGCTCGTTATGGGGTGCCCTTGCTGCATAGCTATTGCAAACTGTGTTGAGGCTTTGCGGTCACTGTGAGACCACCGAACCTTGTCGCTGACTCACGAAGCCAGAGGACTGTATAGGATGCGTTCGTCGTCGCATAGGCTGCTCCATGGGGTATCGACTCACTGAAGGCTGATGTCGAGTCATCAAATAATCGTGTTGTTGAGACGCTGCATGACAGGGGAATGCTTACACGTCTAGGAGCAGGTTGAGAATGATTTTGCTGGAGTGAGCTTGTCGCTGGGGTCCTTTCGTTGCCTGGCGGCCCCAATTTAGTGTGGAACACAGGCTGCGTGGTCATGCACGAGCTTGAAACTGTCCTTGTCTGCATTATCGCATAGGCTTTATTTCCAGAATCGAACACCATGCTGCTGTACAGGCCCCTCACTGGAACTAGAGGCTGCATGGTGGAATTGGAGCAGGTTATCGAGTTCAGACTTTGCATCTCCTTTGCATTGCATGCGAATGTGAGCTCGAGGCCAAGAGTAATCTTGCATGGTGATCACAAGTTGAAGCTTTGTTTCAACCTTCCTACACGATCTCTTGGATGATGCATGAACATTATGAGGCGAACTTTAGTCCAGATCCTCCGCACGTCTAGCAGGCCATATCATTGCAGGAACACACCTGTGAATGTGAACTTCACTTTGGGCCAGAGGTCGCTACTGCTACTAACAGGTCATATATGTAACTTCGTTCTTTAAGCCTGGCTTCATCACATGGTTGTGAACTGGAGCCCTACTGCATGGGGCAATATTAACTTATTGAGTCACTGAGCTGGGACTACAGGATGGTGTAAGATCATCATCGGCCCTAGTTATCGCATGGTCGTGCTAGCTCGTGAGAGACCTAGGTCATGCCTGGCTGCAGCCTGTAGTGAACTTAGTGCTGAAATGGAACCGCTGCGATTGGTTGTGACTCGTCATCGCTCGGGCTACTGTGTAGGCCATTTTTGACGTAGAGACAAGAGAAGGCTAGACATGAGCTCGTCATCTTGTGTGAGCTACTACACTGCTATCACAGAGGCCGTTGTGCGTTCAAGGAAGCCTGCCACTTCCGTCGCCGCATGTTTCCATGATCACGTCCAGAGCCGGTTCAGCATGGCGCTGCCACCATGAACTCTCTGGGTTGTCCATGCATGGCTCAACATGAAGGCCAGACTGCTGCATGGACTGTACGGATGGCGTGGAAGCAAACTGCAGTTGGGGTGTGAACTCTTCTTCATGTAAGCTGTTGCCTGGGGTGTATCTGTGATGGAGCCAAACGTGATGAGGAATGACCTGCACTGGTCATGAGTTTGCCCTCGTTGTATGGTGAGGACCACTACACGGCGAGGCTCGACATTGCGAAGACCGAACCCAAGCTCACTGCTGCGTGTACACGGGTCCTATTTATCTGCCACTCAGCCCCATGCTAAACATGAGTGTTGTATGGCTATTTGGGCTTATCGCAAACCAAGCCCGGGCTTGCTCCAAGCTATTGTGGATTTATTATTGACACGAGTCACTGCATAATGGTGCGAATCCATCTCCAAGTCATCTTGTTGTGTGCCTACATCGCGCTTGTGCCTGGAGTATAGCTGCTACAACCGCTGCCCACATCTTGCGCCGAAATCGGGACATGGCATTGTGACACCCAGCTGCCGCATGACCGTCTAAGAATGGATTGAGAATGACGTTAAACTCGCCCGATCGCATGGCTAATGCTTCATCTCATCGGTAGGCTGAGGTTGTATGGCTCGCTGTAGGCTTGCTTTTGGGCTAATACCTCAAGTGGCTACTGCATTCTCCCAGCCTGACATTAAGATGAGATGCGATTGGACTGTCAAAAACACACTGCAGCATGCTAAAGGCTTGAAGTCAGAATAGATGCAGCTGGACACGAATTTTCAATCCGTCACATGAGAAGAGCTCACGATGGAGTCAAGCCATAGCTGGGTGAGAGTTCTTCATCTTGATCATGGTTGTGAGCTCACTATCAAGTGGGCTGATGGGTCATTGCTACATGGGCACCAATGTTTCAACCTCAGGGAACGATGGCGGGCATGAACGTCCAAGAATTTCCACATATGCCATTTTAGATTTAAGCCACTGGAAGTTACATGGCGCGGAAGGCTATTTGAATACTGTTACTGCTATCATCACAGCTTCCAGTAGTAGTGAGATTTAGGCAGATGAAAATCAACCAGGATGCAGGTGGAGTCCTGATAGACGGTGCCAAATGTTGATGTCAAAATTCGGTTCATACAGAGGACCCGAACTTCATCCAACGGGAAAGAATTCAGTGGACCCCTATCCTGTAACTTGATGTTAAAACAGAGGAAGAAGAAGAAGAATATGTAGCAGACAACACAATTTTTTAACGTGGTTCGGCCAAGGTCCATCTTCGGACCCCTACGTCCACGGTTGAGTGTTATTACTGGGAAATGCTTCTTGTGTACACAGTTATACAAGAGTTTTTCTCTCTAGCGAGCTCCATGGCTCTCTCCCCTCAAAGCTCTCTCTTCTCTCTATGGAGTTCTCTCTTTTTTCTCAGTATCATCTCTTTCCTAAACCAACCTCTCCCCTTCATTTTATTACATAAAACCTATATACAAAAGGCTAACTCTTTTATTCGGCTATTGCAGGCTCTCTATCAATCAACCCCTGTTGATTGTCTCTTCCTCGATCTGTGCGCCTAGCTGCCTTTGGTTGAGGAGGGCTTCCTTCGGCTGGGCCTTTTGCTAGTCCAAAAACACATACAACAGTTACAGAAAAATCATAATTGTGGAGAATCCTAATCGTTGGATTTTTAATAATGGAATTTAGTTTGTTTATTTATTGTTATTTCCTTTTATTATTTCTTTTTATTATTTGCGGCACTTTTATTTGATTTAGGCAACTTAGATTGCAAAACTCTAGCAGTTGGTACAAAAATCCTTGTGGGACACGACCTATAACTATGCCGTGCACTTGCGAAAAATAACACATCGTGAATCCCACAAGGATTTCACTATCAACTACTAGAGATTGTATTGTGAGTTGTCCAATCTACAAGGAGTATCAAAGATTATAAAGAGACTTAATGAAAGAGCAGTAACTAATTAATAAGTAATTTTCAATTATAGAAGCCTAGGATTGAGGTTTTACCACAATTATGGTCCTTAACAAGTAATTAAAATCCTTCCTATTATACTTACTTAGATAATTGAGAATGGTTTAGCCTAAATTAATTTTCAGCCTCTTTCAAGGTCTAACAATAGTACTTAAACGAACATAATTGCCTACTTTTGTGGCTCAGAATAATTTAAGCACTTTATGATCAATGCTAACTAATTTAATGTCTAAAGAAACTCATTCTATTTTGATGATTAAAATCTCTTTCTTCAACTATTAGTTTACTAGTGATAATCTTCTCCTTTCAGTACTTCAACTATCTACCTAAGATGAGATAAAATTTTGGCTAAGTACTTTATCAAGAACATAGTAGGCATAACAGTTGAATCAATTTAAACCAGGTAATTATAATAGAAAATTAATCAATAACAGCAAAGAACCATAATTGAGTTTTTTCCAATCCTAGAATAAAAATCTACTTAGACAAAAGGGAAATAAAAACCAAATTGATTAACATTGAAGGCTTCATAATATCCAAAACAATACAAAAGAAGTAAAGATGAAGATTGAAAGAGGGAACCAGGATGTAAATTGTTGAAAAGAAAGAAGAATCTTTGCAAGAACTTTAATCCACAAGAATCCCTTTTAATCTCCTCAAAAAAATGCCTAAGAATGTAAAATCTATGTAAACTATCTTAAAACTATCAAAAGACTTTTGATGGCTTTGCAGAAAAATAGCTTAAATAGCAAGGCAGTAGACCAAAAGCATGGCTATGTCCTGGGACATGGCCAGGGTGTGTTTCAAGCTAGGAATTAAGAAAGCTTAGTGGTAGAAGGGAGCAACAAACACAACTGTGTCTTGGGATACACCTAGGCCGTGTTTGGTGTTGGAAAATGGCTAAAATTTGGTTCTACATCAGGGAAGAAAGCACCAAACATGGCCATGTTTCAGGACACAGCCGTGCCATGTTTGGGGCTATTTGGAGCAATTTTCTTTGCTTCAAATGGCTGAGTTGTATTCCTTGCAAGGGCTACTCTCCTAGCTTCTCCATAATCCAAATATGCTCTAAACTTTCATTTTTATCTTCCCTTTCCAAAACTTCTGGCAAACCTACAAAGAAAGACACAAAACAAAGCAATGCCAAAGAATGAAATAGTAAACCCAAGCATAAAAGAATAAAGAAATGACAGGTTAACAATAATTCAAGAGGTTAAAACCAACATAATATTGTGTAATTTGCCCACTTATCTTCTGTCCTCTACAAAAGTAATTTGTGGGGCCCATTGCATCTAGAAACAATTTGCTCACTTATCATTTATCTTCTACAAAAGCGGAAAGAACAAACAATGCATCCTTCTCAACTAAAAGCTCACCATACTCGAGTCTAAAAGCAAGTGCAATCAAGCAATTTTCTCCGCCCATTTGCAAAAGTAATATGTGGGGCCCATCTATAGAAAACAACCTATAAAAGTCATTTTGCAATAGCCCAAGTTGTCTTGTTCATTTATTTTGATGTAATAGAAATATAAATTATGTAATTATCATTGTAACCTCCCCAGCCTCTATAAATAAGAGGAAGGAGGTCACTGTAAGTTATCCAAAACAAAGATACTATAACTCTACCAAAATCTCTCCAGATTAATAAAATGTTTTCATGGACGTAGGGAATGGTGCTGCCGGATTTTGGCTAAACCACATTAAAAATACCATGTGCTTATCCTGTTCTTTGCCTATTTTCTGTTCTTTGTTATGTTTGTTAATGTTTGCCTAACCAAATTGCAGTTTGGATCTACAAGAGCCCCTCAAGTTGGCTAGATTTAGGCAGAATCGAAATCCACCATCAACATTTTGGCATGCTTGGTGAGACTTCATCTATATTCTTATTTTTATTTTTGCATTTTGATTGTTCTCTTACGGGTTTGTAGTGATAAAGAAAGAGCCCTTAGGAGTGTGAATGGCCTGATTGTTGGACCCGAAAAACCAGTGACACAACGAAGGGAACAAGTTTTTTCCACAATAGGTATTACCATTAGGCCTACGATAGGCATTGCTGCTATCTTGGCCCCGATAGACCCCCGCTAGTCTGCTATCTCTACTCAAAAAACCAATGAAATGCAAGTGATGCTTTAGAATCAAAGAGTCTTAAGAACTATTATGAGGGAGATAATTGATCCAGTTAAAGTGTTCACAAGAGTCGTAGGCTCAGGGGAGCAGGACAAATTCATTGCACTTAGGTAGCATTATTAGGTCACTAGCTCAGCTCATTCCTCCCACTTGCAGGTGGGATCGAGAGCTCGTCGAATTGATAACTATGAGAACTCATAACGTGGAAGCTTGCATCAAGCTGGGGCCTCGCACCAGGCAGAGAGCTTAAATGGATCTGATCAAGAGAATATCTCAGGTCATTACCCCCATGACCCAAAGATTCAAGAGTTATTTGACAAGTTGAAACAATTAAATGAATGTCCTCAATCTCAAAACAACGAGGATCATAATAAGGAGAGGACTCCATTCACAAGTGGGATATAGAAGCAGCCTTTTTCTCCCAAGTTTAAGATCCCTATTATCCCCTTGTATAATGGGGATATTGGTCCTTACGACCATCTGGATACGTTCAACATTCAGATGGACTTGCAAATAGCCAATCCCTTAGTTAAGTGCCATGTTTTCCTAGCTGTACTAGGAGGTGCTCCTCGGGCTTGGCTTAGAAGCCTTCCAGCTCGCAGTGTGAGTAATTAGCAAGAATGTCTACATAAATTCATCGGTTAATACCAAGCACTAAAGGAGGAGCTTGTGCCTCCTTGTCACCTCACTATGGTGTTTTAGCGCAAGCATGAGTCCTTGAAGGACTACATCGCCAGATTTAGGCTCGAGGCTATTTTAGTAGAGAATTCTTTTGAAGAAAGCATCTTGATAGTGATCTTTGTAGGACTCCACAAAGATGAAAAAATGTATAAAAGCATATAAAGTCCCCAATAAGGGATCTAGCTAAATTCTATAAACAGGCCGCTTAACAGATTAGGTGGGAGGAAAGCTTCAGCTCAAGAAAGTCTGATCAGAAGGACAGGAAGGATGCCTCCATTCATGGTAAAAAGAGAGGAGATAAGAGTCAGAATGATCACTCCCATGACCAATCTATGAAGAAGCCCAAGGGCAAACACCCCTAGCATAAAGGTCATTACAACAGTTACACCAGCTTGATAGACACTCCCCGATAAAATCTTTGCTGTGGAAAGGGAGAAGGAAGACTTTGGGAGGCTGAAAATTCTCAGACTTCCAACATTGAGAAGGGGCACTTTATGTTAGAATGTTAGGCTCTAAAGGATGCAATAGAATACCTCATTAAGTAAGGATGCCTGAGGGATTATGGTAAGCAACTCTCATAAGAACGAGTTCAATGGTCCCAGTAGCCTACGAGGTAACAACAAGCTACCGATCAAGACCAGCCACTTTCTACAAGAATTATATATTAACTAATTTTATAGCCAAATAAGAGGGAGGATCTTCTTATCTCCTGATCTTGTACTATTTTCTTTCGCTTTTGAGCATCTTATGTAAATATTCACTAATTAAAGGTAACTTTCTTTTGATAGAAATATTGTTTAACAAAAAAAACTTGAAAAAAAGATTTGCTCATCTCATTGGAAACTCAAAATAATCAGCAATCACACCCATATTTTCTTTCAACCGCACTTTGCTCGGAATAAGGAGTCTGGAATGAAGACTCGTATCCATTGAGCAACAAGATTGTTGTGGGTGATGTCTACTAAGCAACAAGATTGCTGCAAACTGACCTACTAAGCAATGCAATTACTATGGTAAGACTGCTATGGCATGACTTACTTAAGCAATGGAGATTGTTGTTCCATTGTGTAATAGAGATTACTATCCCACTGAGCAATAGAGATTGCTATGGGACTAAGCAATGAGATTGCTGGCAAAGTTGAAACTCTTATTTGCCCACCTAAGTAATGAGATTGCTGCTGGTGGTCATTTCATTTCTTACTTGAGCAACCAGATTACTAGCAGATGACTATCTATGTAACCTACCTAAGCAACAAGATTGTTGGTAGTGTTCACCTTATTTTCCTGCCTGAGCACCAAGATTACTAGCAGATGACTATCTATGTAACCTTCTTGAGCAACAAGATTGCTGGTAAAATTTATACTGCCCACTAAGCAACAAGATTACCATGGAGTAGCTTGCAAGGTGCAGCTTTCATGCGACTTAATGCTCACAGCTCTCATGCGGCCTAATGCTCGTAGCTCTCATGTGACTCTATGCTCGTAGCTCTCATGTGGCTTTATGCTTGAAGCTCTCATGTGACTTTACGCTCGTAACTCTCATGCGGCCTAATGCTTATCATTCTTATGTGACTCTATGCTTCTAGCGCTTATGTGACCTAATGCTCGCAGTTCTCATGTGACTCTATGCTCGCAACTCTCATGCAACTATATGCTCACAGCTCTTATGCGACTTATCGTTCTCAGCTTGCTTACTGCTTGTTGTTTGCAGCCCCTATGTAAAGTTATTTGAAGGTTTTCATATAATCTCCCACAAACTACAGCTCTCAAGCGACCTACCAGGGAACTTTTTTCCTTTGTCAAATGAGGCATTCTGGTTTTTCAAATCTACTGTTAAGTGAAGAACACTATCGATTATTCATCTAAGTATTTCATTCAACTACGATTTGTAGAAATTTATATTATCATCTTCAATCGACAAAGCATGTAACATGACATGACACCCAGGAAAAAAGTTCATCCATTAAGAACCCCAACAAGGTAAATTTACATTGGAAGGTTCAAAGTACATCAAAGTATAAGGCCTACAACCATCGCTTCTAGCCCGAAAAAAGAGTTGGCTACCGGAAGATGAACTTCCACCAGCTGGAGGATTGAGGGGCATGCTAACTCCTTAATCTTCTTCTTATCGTCCTCCTTGACTAATGGCTCCTTTCTCACTCATACCTAGAGAAATTCAAAAGAAGTGGAGGAGTTTGGTAGGCAAGCCCAAGTCTCACAACAATGTTATGAGGAAGTGATCCAAGATCTGCATAAGATCTCTCAGCATCCATAGTGAAGAATTTTCTATAAGTTTCTCTGTACATAAGGCTGAACATGCTTCATTGGGCAACCTGACTATCAATGACATAGGGTGCTTAATTAAAGCGCTCATTAAGGCATTCTGAAGAAAGAAGGAAGGGTTTCTCTTTTCTTAAATAAACCAGGCCAATTCCTTAAAAAATCCTGAAGGATTATATGCCTACTCTTGATTTAATGATCTAGAAAGGATAAGGTTGCCATGCCAATGAATGAATACCATTTGTAGCAAAAGTATGGCCTTATTCAAAAAAATTGAAAGATCTTAGTTTAAAGTGACATCACTAAATGAACTGCAGGTGAAGACCTTGATCAGAGGAAAATCGTAACTCCCAATTTGCAAAGCAGACTAAGAGTTAGGGGGCTAATATTATGGGTATTTTTTGGTTTGATATAAACTGGATTGGTCGAGGCCCAAAGCCAAGAAAGCTGAGATGAAGGGGGAAGCCCGACTCATTTGGAGGTTAAGATCATTACACATAAGTTTCAGGTCGCCAACCACGAACTCGGGGCAAAGGATGTGAAACAAGTCTAGGTGGCAATTTCCATGTCATTGAGAAATGAGATAACATACTCAATTGGGAGTTCGCTAGCCATTTGAGCTAATTAAATATAAGTCCAAGGTCATAGGCCAGCGACATCATTAAAGCCAGAACTCCAACTCACGAGATGCAATGCATCTTGTTCAATTGAAAGCTCATCATAGTAAAGTCTAGAAGTAAGCATCATCAAGCAACTTCCACCGCCCATTTGCAAAAGCAATATATAGGGCCTGTCTATAGAAAGTAACCTACAAAAGTCATTTTGTAGTAAGTTGTCTTGTTCATTTATTTTGATGTAACAGAAATATAAATTATATAATTACCATTATAACCTCCCCAACCCTATAAATAAGAGGAAGGAGATCACTGTAAGTAAGCCAGAACAAAGACACTATAACTCTGCCAAAATCTCTCTAGATTAATAAAATGCTACCAAGGACATTGGGAAAGGAAAGTGAATTTTTCTACCATGAAACAAGTAAAAAAGGCATAGCATGTTGTCATGGATTTTGGCTTTTGTATGTTATTCATGTTTAACTTCTTGCTCTCTCACTCTCACTCTCTTAGCTTACCAATTATTGCTTTTGATTTGAAATGTTGCATCTATTTCAATGCCTATGAAGCTGAACAGTGGCTTAGCTCAGTGTTTTTGTATTTTTTTTCCTATAAATTTTTTGTTCTTTACATTGAGTTGAGTTTTGATGTAACTATTGATACTTTACTTGCACATCATTATGTAAGATGCTTTAGATGTGAATGTGTGCATTTTGTGGCAGTTATTATTTGGGGATTAGATACGTTGATAGTAGCCTTGTGCATGCTTTTATTTTTGGTATGTGGATGATTTATCTGAAAATTACTTGAGGTGTGAAATGCTTGAACATAGTTCGAGCTTAAAGAGCTATTCCTTGAGCTACAGTTTCTATATGGAATTAATTTGGAAGAATTAAGCATTATGAATTGATCATTAATTTTAATTTTACATAGCAACCACCTGAGTGAATTTTTTGTCCTATTCTATTTCTACATATTTCTTTCTTCAGCCTATATTATTGTGCTTAATTAAACATAGTTTCCAAATCCATTTGATCTTCTTATGATGTGTCCATGCTCAATTTCACTCTTAGTTGTTTCATAGTTAATATAATATTCATTGAACATCTTTTGATTTTTTTTATCGCTCTAATTATTGATGGTTGGTGGCGTTTAATAGTTTTCACAAGACTAATTGAGCATAAGGAGTAATAACCCATAGAACTTTTGACTTTTAAGCTATAAGTTTTAAGTGATAATAATGCATCACATAGGGCTATAAATTATTTGTCTACTGTTTTCACCTTTGAAGAAGTCGGCTATTACTGTGATGCTTCTATGTTTGACTAGAAATTTACGGACATTGATTGAAGCATTTATGCTTTATTGTGTTCATCACTAGAGCGAAAGAAGGCTTAAAAAATTGTTTGTTGTGTATGTCCACAATGGTCATCACATATTGCTGTAAAACCATGAATAAAATGAAAAGTTACTTTGCGTAAGAATAGCTTAGTGAGGTTATGTGTTTACCATTTGGAAATGTTTTGGACTACCATAGAAACTATTGATGATCATAAAAGACAAAAGAAACTATTATTTTTTGACTTTCCTTAGATTAATTATTTGTTAACACTTGTCTTAACTATCTTCTATTTCTTAATGTTAGCCACTTTTCTGTAGCAAGTGACACCCCCTTTCTTCATATTCAATAGATATATTATACTTGAATAGTGCTACTTTGGGCAATGGCCATGGCTTTTTTATGTTCTACCAATATATTTTGTTAGTTTCAATAGCTGGAAACCAAATGGAAATGTTAAATACAAAACTTATTTATGTACAAATTTATCATTTTGTTATGCAAATTTAATATTGACAACGAATGTAATTGTCACTACAAAATTTTTAGGTTTTACCAGCGTTTGTGGCAAACGCTGGTGCAAAAATTATTTTTTAAATTTCCAGCATTAGGAATATAGCGTTTTTTATAAATGCTGGGTAAAATTAAAATTTACCAGCGTTTGCTTGGGAAACACTGGTAATTAAATACTTTTACCAGTATTTTGTGGTCAAACGTTGGCAATTCTTGAAGATTTTTTTTTTGTTAAGATTTTTTTCCTCACTTCAGTGTTCCCTTTACTCTTTCTTGCCAGAAAACTCCTTCTTCCTTTCTCTAGAATATTCGGCCATTCCATTGTTATTTTTGGTGACATCTCTTCCACTCTGGTGGTGTCTTCTACCTCCCATGGCATTCAGCAGCTTTTCTGGCCTCCCTTCTTCCTCTTCAACAGTGGCGTTTCATGCCATGGCGTGGGGCTTTCTTCTTCCTCTTCCTTCTCTGGTGGTGCAGCAGCTGTCTGACGCCTCCTTTATTCTCGTCGGAGCTGTTGCGAGTAGCAGTGATAGATAAGAGGCTTCCTCTCTTTTCCTATGCTCTCCAGAATCCTCGTCATCGTCTCACCAGTGAATGCTTTTATTTCTATGAAAAATCTCAAATTCAGTCTCTAATTTTTGTAAACTTTGACTTAATGTTTGGGTTTTTTTTCTTAGTTGTTTGAATGTTGTGATTTGTGGTATGCAGAAAAATTGTTACTTTTAATTGGGTTTAGCTACCGGATTGTTGTTATTAGATAGAATTTTGAGTTTAGGTTTTGGCTAGGAAGCATTAATCTTATTTTGGTTATGGATAGGGGTTAGATCTCAAAAAAAAAATTTTGTTCCTGAGGTCATAGTGTTATCTTTTATATATGCCTACATATGCCAAAAAAAATTAACAAGATAGTAATCTAAAATGACTAGTAACAATCAATAGCATTTTTATATTTGTTACTTCCTATTGAGGATTTTATTGCTTCCATTGGTGAATTTTCATCTTAGAAAGATAATGGAGTAATATGAGCATGATCCTCTTAAAAAGCATAAAAGAATTATGTATTAATTTCATATTATGTTCGACATGTAGATAAAAAGTGCAGTAGCTTAAGAAAGTTTTACAATAGAAAAGAAGAATGTAGGCCTTATTCTTTTAACTCATGCACATATCGACTTTATCCTTATATTTTACATCCACTTGCCCCCAATTTATATTTACCCTTTCATATTTTATTATCAGTTTACTCCCCAATAAACATCCAGACTATATCTAGTAAATTTTACAATAAGAATTTTTTGAACTTTGTCACACTAGGATTTTGACCAAACAATTAGTTTTGCACCATCATAGTAAATAGACAGTAGATGATAATTAGCTCTTGAAATGAAAGCACTTAAAATGAAGATGATAATGCTTAATGGTAGGCTGATTCTAAGATTTCATTGCTAGTTTAAATTCACTGAATTAAATTCCATGTATCCAATACATTATTTCTAGGCAACCAAACAAAAAATCACAGTGAATCTGCATCCACTTCAGACTCTTTACAAGCTTAATGCAGAACTAGAAAATATAAGCATGATTAAAACTAAAAATGCATAGAATTTAATGAAAGAACCTCCACAATTGTTGTTATTACTTGATCAGAAGTTTTAATCAGCTGAAAAGTTCAATTTGCTCCCATGTTTTTTAAGCAAGTTCTTGTCCAATTGGAACCAGATGGTTTTCCTTAAAGAGAAGTATAGATAAAACCACAAAGAAATGTGAAATCATTCAAGCAAATTCTATAGCCTTTTAAACTTAATTGGAATGGAGTTCCCAAGACTTTGTCATTCAATCAATGCACTCTGCAAATTTGACTTTAATTTGTGTGTCAAAATATCTGTTGAATGACTTTAAAAAAACTTTTGTTATGGAGTTCCAAGATAAGCAATCATATGCATTATGAAAATCTATTTTGATTGTAACTCAAAAATATTTCTTGTTCTTGCACTTCGTCATGTATTGAATTTGCCTAGTACCTAATAAAATATTTTCTGTAATCAACCTTCTTTTGAGAAAAGTACTTTGACAAGGAGAAATATTATCTTCCAACACCTTCTACATTCTTTGGATCAGGAATTTGAAAATGAACTTATATGCAACCTTAGAAAAACTTATTGGGCAAAAATTTGCATAAGTTTCTTGAAATTAGCCTTCTGGAATTAAACATATAAGTGTTTAATTTAAGATTTTTTAAAAAAATTTGGAAATGACTTTATCATATGAACTATATCTTTCCCAATTATAGGCCAGAAATGATGAAAAAAAAAATTCACTGTGGCCTTTGTTGAGTGAGTTTTGTTTATGATGAGTTTTATCAGTCAAATTACGCAAGTGCACGCAGTCAATTGTGTAATATAGAGTGAGTGAGTATCGTCTCAATAGGGATTGAATTTCATGCAACTTTAATGTAAAA
>JANHAO010018458.1:0-13587 GCA_026873985.1 Saraca asoca
GTGACTACCATTGCCGTTACTGCTTTCTGCTATTTTACGGTGAGGTACCTTGAAAACTTCTTGCGAGGATTCACTTTCGTTTTCTCTACGGGCTCGTCCTCGAGGAGCCGTGTTTTTCGATATGCAACAAGTATATAGTAATTATTTTCTTCTTTTACTAATCATATTAATTGATCTAATATCTTAAATTTAATTTTTGAAATCAGTGTGAACATTATTTCATAAATGGAGGACACATTCTCTTTCAAGTGATGATGACGATGAAGTAGATAATCAACCTAATCAATCTTTAGATGTCATGTACTAAGATGAAAAGGAGTATCAAAAGGGTGAAGATTGATTAATGGAGGAAGAGATTTATTTGACTAAATGATGAAACTCTATTAAAGATATATATATATTATATTTGTGATATTATCATGAACATTTGATTTATCATTTTAATTTATATTATTAACAATTTATGAATTGAGGACAACTTAGATGATAATGCTTCCAATTATAATGTTTTCGCAAATTACTTCAGCTTGAATGAATTATGTCATTTATTTTTTATGAATTAATATATTATAATTGTAAGTTTACACTGCTGATCCATGCGAAACACGTATTTCTACTGGTTTAATTAGATTTGGGATGCATTGCATATGAATTCAGTCTCACAATTTTCTTAAAATTTAATTGGAACAAGTTAAACTCATACAATCACTTGTGTATTTGTACAAAGTTTGTGAAACCAATATTGTTAATAGATAATAAATACAAGAAGTATAATTTTAAAATTTATAAATAATGAGTATAATCGTGAATCGTCAAAAGCACGTCTTGACTTCCATGTACTAATATTACATCTGTCACGGCTTAATTAGACGGCGGGTCGTTTAAAGTCGTAGACGTTTCATCAACGACAACTGTGAATCAGTGAGCGGTGGAGAGTACTGACTACTGAGTGAGTGAGACTCAGAAAGAAGACCGAGCAACGAGGGACCGGAAGAATTTTAGGTGAAAAAATGAAATCGGCTGGCTTTACTATCCTCGCTGTTTTGCTTGTTGCGATCCTTCCCCATATTCAGGTGCTTGTTGATCCATCGCTTAATTCCATTTCATTTCTGTCCTTTCCCGTTTTGTCTTTCTCGCTGATCAAACCATCAGTGAGCAATTTGAGTTTCATTGATTCTTTGATTCTGCTTTTATGTGAATGCTCGTGCAGGGACAGGCGACAAGCGAACTTCGCTTCAAAACATTGTCGCCGTTTCCATCGGCTCTTGAAACGCTTCAGAAACAGCTAGGGTACGTCTTAGTCTTGTTTCCTTCCTGGCAAAGAAAAATGCATCATGAAAAGCAAATTTGTAAATTTACATCTTTAGATGTTGGGTTTTGTTTCTACTTTAAATTTTCCCCTTCGTTATACTTTTTGAGTTCTTAATCTGTTGTGATCTCCATCATTAGCTATACGTTCAAGAGCATTGATCTTCTGCGTCGTGCCGTAACCCATGCTTCATTCTCAGAGGAGAACAACAAAGCTCTGAGCATTTTGGGTGGCAGTGTCGTTGAAACAGCTGTCTCTTACCAGTTACTTTCGAAGGACATTGATATTTCTGCAAAAGTTCTGAATCATCGAATAGCTGAAATCTCCAAAGTGGAATCTTCATGTGCTGTGGATGGTATGCGCTTGAATCTGCATAAGGTGGTTAGAGTTTCAACCGGAACTAATTCTTCTGCACCTGCTGTGGTTTGTGGTGCATACCGAGCAATCTTAGGAGCTATTGCTATGGACGCTGAAAACTCTGATGACGCAGGCAACATTTTCTGGACCGTACATTTTGGTGAGTTTAGGGGAGCATTCATAGTTTGAACGTGAGTACAACTTTCAGTTGTGTCCCGCTTTTATCTTGTATGAAAACATGTCAATGACTTCGTGCTTTTTATTTATGGTTTACTTAGTTAGTCAATCTGATTAGTACCAGGCATATATGTATAAGCACTTGTGTGCCTTGCAAATCAGTGAAAGGCATTGTGTGATGCTATTATCGTGTGTTCAATGAGTATATATAACTGCTATTTTCTTGAATTTTAGTTCTGTTGATTTCTTTTGTGACTGTGTTGGTTTAACAATTATGATATGTTTTGTGGTGCAAGTTAATTTAGCTATATTTTAGTACTAGACTGCCTGTTTATATCTACATAAGCTTGTGATGATGTACTGTAGTGGGTAAAATCACTCAAATTAGGGTTGTAAGTATCATGTTACTTTACAGCTGGGAAGCATCATTCTGAAGTTTGATAGTTGTTTGACCATTCTTGACATTGGTTCTGGGAAAAACTGAAAACTTACTGTTGATGGAGCAATGCTGGAGTCGTTTTCTGCTGTGATATCCATGTATGTTAACTTGCTTCCATAAATGTTCTTTAAAATGAATGGAACTGCAATATTTCTGTCAAAAGCGTCATTTTTACATGGTGTCCTTGATGAAGTTTGCATGCGCTTCTCAAATACATCTGATGATAGCATTTGAGTTAATTAGTTTATCCGAAAGCCAGGCACTCGTGAATGATCAGCGATGGTAGCAGTTTTAGATCTTTGAAGGTGGCTGAGCAAAAGTTTAACATTGACGGCTTACATAATTCGTGATAGTCGGCGTATATGTTATTTCAAGCAAAGTAGATTATCTCTTCTCATTTGTAATTTTTTTTTTTTTTTTGGGTATATGTAATCAATACTATTAATTTATTTTGGGGTCTCAGCTGGTGGTACAAAATCTTAGGTGGAAATGTGCTTCTTCAAGGCAAGAGTAACACCGTATGCCTAACAGCCTTAAATTCACAAGCTTTGTGCAAGAATGATTTGTGTTATAAGCTAACACCACCTTACTGGAAATGTCCAAAACCAGAGGATCCGCCAAATTTCCCACAGAGTGCAGAACATGTCTAGCAATATTTAGAATATCCATTAACCTCTTCACCCTGCAACTGTATATTCGAAGAAATTCATATCTCAGGCACCCCTTCCACTTTGCCCAAACCGGGCCAGGGCCACTGAAGTTGTTTTCATTCTTATCCCCCAAAGAGCTTGCAAATGATCTTGACCCTCGCACTCTCTTGCAATAACGCTACAATTCTTTTCCCTTTACTTGCACCTTTTGTTGTCAATTCGATCCACGGGAACAAGGATGAGATGAGCATGTGCAGGGAGCAGGAGCAGCATCTGCCTGAATCATGCTGATATTATGCAAAAAAAAAAACTATCCTAGGATTGTAAATTCCTATATTAACATTCTTCCTTGAATTCTTCTAATAATTAATCCACCCCCCTCCCCAACTTCCCTCTGTTTCTTTTGGACCATTCCTTTTTTCTTTCTCACCTTATCACGCTTGAGGCAAGGGCTTGAATGTGTATTTCAATGGTGAAACGGCATTGTTTTGTCTGATACAAAATTTTGTTGCATGAGGCTTTGAGCCTATATTCCCATCGGATTCCCATATAAAAAAAAAAAAAACTCCAAAAAAAAATCACAATAGATATCATGTGGTTCACAGTTCATCTGGGCCCCACATTGTGTTGAACCAGTCTACCCTTTAAAGCACCGAATCGTCCCTCCAACGGCTCCTTTAGCATTCCAGAATTTCCAAATTACCCTCCCACATTATTATCTCCGTGATTGTATAATAAGCATCGAAAGATTGGCTTCCGTTTCATTGTCAGAAATCACAACCTTTCGTCCCTCTACACATACATTTCCTCCTCTGCCCCAAGACTCCCCACAGTTAGTACCCACAGAAACCGATAAAGACAAGATTTTTGCCACCTGAATTCCTTCCTTATAAGCCTTCCTTCACTTAGAAGTCCACATAGGTGGAGAGGAAGTTGGCCTTGCCATGTCCAACATGGAGCTTGAATCAAGCAGTGAAGAGAGATCCGACAGACTCTTATCCAACACAAGTTGCTGCTTCTGTTTCCCTTGTTTTGGGTCTCGTCGATCAACAAACAATGGCGCGGCATGGTTGGAAAGCTTTCAAACCTCTTATTGGTCTCAGGCACACCAGACAGAGGATAACTGGTGGTCACGTGGCATCGGTTCCCTGAAGAAGCTTCGAGAGTGGTCGGAGATCGTCGCCGGACCTAAGTGGAAGACCTTTATTCGTAGATTTAACAGGAACAAGAGTAGCGGTTGTAAGCATGCAAGATTCCAATACGATCCCTTGAGTTACGCCTTGAACTTCGACGAGGGGCCGGGACAGAACGGAACTTCCGAAGATGAAGACTACGACGCACTTAGGAAATTTTCGACCCGGTCGGCTGTTGTTCCCGGGTCGGTGCCAGTTTCAACGGATACCATTAAGGATGTTGCAGTTTTGGCCTGAGAATTGAAGAGTGCGCTAGCGGGGAAGTGAGCTGGAATGATGAGGCAGTGGCAGCTAGGTGCGCACTGCAAAACAGAGTGTTGGTGTATTGGTGGCTAGTGGCAGTACTGGCATTGCATCACTCTGTTCTTTTGCTTCTTTCTTACTTTATATATATATATATATATATATATATATATATTCGGAGAATATATGTAAGGGTTTTTTTTTTTCTTTTTTTCTATATACTCTTGATTATTATCATTGATAGTTGGTGAAGAATAAATAACGGTTGGAAAGTTTGCTTGGGTGAAATTAATATTTATTTGACAGATGTGCTGTCTTTTACGTTGAATTGATCATATATTGGGTGTTTATCCTTTTCTTTTTTTTCTTTCCATTGTAATGTTAAAACAAGTTAGCATGCGGGGAAGGTCACTTCAGTAAAATTAATAGGCAATATCAGGAGCTTAAACGGACACTTTAAGACCACTCTTATTTCAGATAAACAATTTATGGCTTGATGATGCAGCATCTGACTCTATATTTTAACAGAAGCTTAAGAAATCAGAAACTGTATTGTCAAATATGAACACGCAAATGTATATTGATTGTGTAGCAATCAAATACAGAATATATTATTGTCATATAAACTAACTCTGAATAGAAATTGAGCTTACTGTAATGAAGGGAAAGCCACGTTTGAAGAAGAGTGAAATTGGCTCTTCTTGGACCAAAGCCAGATCTTCGAAACAGAAAAGCTTTCACCTCTGCTCCTCCCACCTATTTTCTTCCCTTCTCGAATATCAGACAAGCACTTTCTGCTCAAATCACTTTCTTCACTCTTACCAGATATAGTCACTTGCAGATTTAAATTACCCTCCACGTACTGATATGAACCCATGGAATAGCATCTCCTTGCGTCCAAACTACAGCTACTACTAGTCTCTTCTCTTCGATTTTCTCCACCAATTATCCCATTGATGTTTTTGAACTTTCCTAGTCTCACAGAAACAACTCTTTTGTCCTCATTATGTTCTTCTCCACTTACTGGTCTCTGATTATCCCAACACCCATTATCTTCTTCATCACCATTAACTCTATTAGACAGAATCCAAGAATTGTCAAGGCTAAAGATTGGATTTTCCATGGAAAAACCAGAGCTTGAGAGGGTCGCTCTACAGAGAGGACACGTACAATTCGAGAGAAGCCATGTGTCAATGCAATGGATGTGAAAAGCATGGCTGCATATGGGAAGCAATCTCAGCTTATCATCGTCTGAAAATTCACATAAGCACACAGCACAATCAAATGGTTCGTTCAGATTCATCACATCTTTGTAGTAGAAAACAGGCAGAGAATCTATGATAGATTGGTCTAGACCCGAGTCATGTAAGCGGAAGAGCTGTTGAAGTTGTCTTTGAAGAGCACGAGAGCGAGTGGTGTCTGGGAATCTATTAGATTGAAAAAGAGATGAAGAAGACGGCCTTTTCATCAGAAACCAAAGAACTAAATGGACAAGTCCATATATGAAGAAGATAACTGCTAGAACAATTATAACTAATAGAATAAGTGGACTAATTTTGCTAACAGATGACGATGGCGGTACTTCTTTCTCATTGCTAACACCATAATAAGGAGCTTGAAATGAATAGAAAGGTGATTTAGGAGATGGGTATTTCAAGTAACCACTTTCTTCCTGGGTTTCATGCAGAATACTGGGCATACTGGCAGATTGTTACTCAGAAGATAGATTTTCCCAATTGGCTTCACACATAGAATAGGAATCTTCCAACTTCAGTAGACAGTTCTTGCATTGAGTTTGTAAAGGGAATAGAGATTAAGGACAAAAGGAAAATAGTAGATTCATGTGCAACAGTGTCATTATGCTGAAGGAGAGTAATATACCTTGTCAGATTCATCAGACAAGGTTTGGTTCTTTATGTAAGTTCTTATGTAAGAAATTTTCTTTCTCCTCCATTTTTGTTTTGGGAACACGTGGAAAGAGAAAATTTTATTTCAATGGTTTGCTTGTATGTGAATACTTAATCACTATACGAATATCTCAAGATGAAAGAGAAGACGGGTTCCTTCACAAGCAAATAAATCATGGTGATGTGATGCAAAGCCCACTTTACCTTGTCTGAATTTCTTTTGCACGACAGAAGTTACTGAGAAAGGAGTTTTGCTTTTTGAGATTATTCACAAGTATAACGACATTGTAGGTATATTCATTTTGGTCTTCTTTCTGCTTGTCGGTAGGTTGATTGATTAGTTATTATTTGATAGAATATTAAGGCATGTGCATTACTTTTTCATTTTAATTTTTTGGTATCCATGCTAATTTATGCATATGACAACTGATTTTCTTTCTTGAATGAATCAAAAGCATACTATTTAAGTTTTGTCTAGAAAATTCATGATGAAGCTTCTCACAGCCTGCTTTAAACAGTATATGAGAACTGAACTTATAATAATTTAATCATATATTTCAGACTCCTTCAGCGAAGCAAATGCAAATTTTTGTTGCTTGCATATTTATATCATCTTATTGTTACCTCTTACAAAACTCTTATAATTGGATGGTTCTCTGATTGAAACTCTGCACTAAACTTTCGGGCGTGTCCACCTAATTCTTTGGCAGCTTTCTGTGTACAATATATATATGATTTTGGCACAGATAGTCTCTGTAAACAAGGCTATAGAGGCATACAGATGTAGAACAGAAAAATGCCAAATGATTAGGATATTGACCTTTACTCAACTAGACTTTGTCTAACGCTGTCTGCTTGTGTGTGTGTTTTCCTTTTAAAAATGGATCACGGGCAAAATCATTTCAAGTAATAATTACCCAGTCTCATGCTTGCCTAATCACTCCATTTTACGTCAATCTTGCCTTGATCGTAGCTTGATAATTATTCATCTCTAAGAAATGATGTTAAGGGAATGGTTTCATTCTTTCTTTTTTTCATGTCAATGAACCCCGTACTTTAAAATATATATGCTTTTATGTTCGACTTGCGTTCTCATTTCCGATTGAAATACCAAGCTCTAATGGATCCGGGACACAATAAGTTGATCAAATGTTTGTAATAACCATAATGTCTAGCGAGTTATGAATTTACTGGTCTATGTTTGGAGATACTGATATCAGAAAGATCATAAAGGAAGACAAATGGTGGGATAGCAAATTCCTTTTCTTTGCACGCATGGCATGTGAATTTTTATATGATTATGTCTTCCCAAGTAGGAGTAGGAGTGCATTGTGCAACTGAGCCAAACACTTTCTTAATGGTTTGGCAATTCTGACTGATGTTGAGCCGTCAACTAGCAAGAAGTCAGAAAGATGAGTTTGCTTCCTTCATTCAGCTTCCGCAATAATGGCTAACCGCCCATTATCTTGATAAATCAGACATCCTCAGGGAAAAGAAAGCATCAAATTTCACGGACTGAAAACAAAGTCAAAGTTACAGGATCATGTACCTATATTATTTATGCTAAAGAATAATTATTAACCCACTTCCTTTGTATTTTTTCCTACTTGTAAAAGGATGTAGGTGAAAGAATCGATATAAGAGAGTGTAGGACTGTTATATGCAAAATTCCCCGTAATAATGGCACTTGTACTTTGCTATTCAAAGGCGCATCATTTATAAGGAAAAAAAAAAAAAAAAACCTATTTGTAATCAATTATGATAATGATAATCAGTATGAAAATGTGATGTGAATTATACGGGAAAAGGGAGACATAGGAAAAGCACTGATACATTCAGACACATAAAATTGAATTGAAATAGCCTCACCTATAGAGATTGAGACCAATTTGATCAAGATTGTGACTAATTGAATTTGTGAAGAATATGTGACTGGTAGCACTTCTCCACGTGTAATGTACGGGCACCCAAATCATGTCAAACTAAAATGTATAAAAAGCGGGACTCATCAATCACCAGATAATAACTGAGAGAACATAGAATAGAAGAAACACGAAACAATAACTTCAAACTTACAGATCATTTTTTGTATTCCATTTACTGAAACATATGCTAACTGTATCGTTACATGGATCAGATTTGTGGTTTTACAGACAGAAAAGAGAAAACCCCTACGTCTTGTTGGCAAGTAAACAAAGCAATTAGGCTATCATTGGCGCTACATGGATGATGAAGATGTTCAAAATTAAAACCACTAAAACCCACTTTTTAAGGGTCAGCATGGCCAGGTATTTCATCATCACTAGATCCACTTTCCTCTTCAGTGATATCTTCTTCATCTCCACTCTCCTCATCAGCTGTAGAGTTGGTAATGTTTTCCTTTTTTGCATACCGCTCACAGTATTCTGTTCCCAGAGACAGCAAATCAATATTCTACATATCTTTTGTCATTATAAAAGTGGATTTCATCCACTCAATATCAGAAAGAGAAAAACAACTTTCTTCCATATTAAACATATATAGTACAGTTAACTCACCCTTAACTTTTTGATCATACAGCTTTCGATCCTTCATCATCAATGATGCTGCATCCCCATTAAGAGGATCTGAAGGATTGGGATAAAGCAAGAGTTGTGGAAGAAAAACTTCAAAAACATTTAGAAGATCTGAAGAAAAAGAAACCATCATCATCTATAAAAACATAAAAAAAAATAATAATAAAATCAGAGTAATAGGATGGGAAGCTTTGATAACTTTAATATGGACATGCCATTGATGCCAATGGAATTTCTCACAGATAATCATGTATGTATTATATATATTTTTATATACACAAGGTTATGAATAACCATAAAAGCTGAAGATGTCAGAAACTTGAAACATTTGACATAAAGAGCTTATAATTAGTAATTACCAAACATTGGACTCCATGATTGGTTAATGACGTCTAAGCATACAGAGCCAGACCTGCAGTTAACAAACAGAATTAGCCATAATCTGTATGATCATAAAGCAGTCATAAACATATCTTAAAAGTACAAGATGTGCTCACATCTCGTCAACATTTGGGTGGAATATCTTGTTCACAAATCCAATGGAAGGGGATTTGTATGGATAAGCATCAGGAAGTTCAACACGGATTTTCCAGACTCCACCTTCATAAAGGCCTGTCAAGGAATAAGGATGTAGGGATCTCAGATATAAGCATTTAGTTTATGAACTCACAAAGCTTATTTTGAGATAAAAATGAAAATAAAATTTAGACTGAAGTTAAAGAAAATGCAACAGATGTGTATTAAATGAAAAGGGAAAGCTGTGCAGACAAGTATGTAATTAGTAATAATTCTTAGATCCATGTTTAGTTTCATCAATCAAATGAGATTATGTGAAGTGAGCTATAGAATGTAATCAGTACTTTCTTTGGGACCATGGAACTCCACATTGAATTCACTGAGCCCATCATTTATCGTCTCCACAGTATAATCACTCATCATCCTGGGAAAAAAAAAAAAGGGAACAAATATTTGAGAAATATGAGATGAAAATTTTCAATGTCTTTGGCAAGTGACAATACACATATATTTATGAGGTCAGATCATGCAAAACTGTACATGAAGAGAAACTCTCAATTCCCCCAGCAGAAATAACTCAGCATATTTCGGCCACATGTCTACACTGCACGAGAATTTTGATGCAAATATGGCATTATCTTATTCTTTAAGAACGTTGAGTCCCTCAAATCCCTAACCTTCACTGTACAGAAATGCATTTTAAGCATACAAATTTCGATACTAATATGGCATTATCTTATTCTTTAAGAATGTTGAGTCCCTCAAATCCCTAACCTTCACTGTTCAGAAATGCATTTTAAGCATACAAATTTACTTACTAGTCTCCTTCTATACATATGCATTACTGAGACAAAATTGTCCCATCCGTCTTTTGTTTAGCTACTACAAGTTGGTTTATGGACATAACTGCCTTCATTATCAATTATCATAATCAACTTCAACCATACTTCTCTAGCCATTAAACCTAGCAACTTATTCAAATTTACGCTGCTTGATGCCTGTTCTATAAGAACCATATTTCACTTCCACTGCATGTGCAACCATAACAATCTCATCATCACTAGGAGACTGACATGGCATCATCACTCAGTCTACTACCTATATTGCACCACAAGAGGACAAGCAAAAATTTGTGGCAATCGCATTTTTCCTCAATTGGCTACTTTACTTGAAATGAGCAGTCACACCACCATGCAGCCTTATTATTTGCGATCCTTACTGTCATAAGTAGTCTTTATCTGTTTAAAACTCTAGAGCATAGGTGATCTGAGTTGATTAGGTACTGATTGTTATAAAGCACTTCAGAAGTATTGAGTATATCAACAAACATACTGTCAGAATATCAGACAATCCACTTACAATTTCATTACATCCATTTCTCTCCTCTTGCTTGGAGATGACATTTTGATGTGAAAAAATCACTTACTTCAACCTGCGACAGGGACATCAAAGAAAATCCAGTTTTAATCAGATCAATGCTAAGATACAGAACCAAACCCCCCCCCCCCCAAAAAAAAAAAAAAGTTAATGTGTCCAGAAGCTCAAATAAGCTACCATTAAATTTAAGAGTATAAAACGAGATTAAATTGGGTGATTCTTCACAGCAGTAACAGAAGTGTTGATAGGTGAGAAGGTTAACGCTAGGCACCAATTTTTGCTCCCCAAAGCAACAGTAAACAATGGAAGGGTCTCATGAGCCACCAAAGTATGACCAAAAAAGTGCCATACTTAGTGCATGATCCACAATGTGGCCACTCTTGCGCACAACTACATGCTTAATTCGACATCCAACGAAACACAAGTGTACATACGTCAAAATGTAGATGCTTTTTCCAGAAAAAACTAATACCCAGATTTTCTTATTTTACTCAGATCAACTTCCCGAAGCCAAAAAAGGCAAAATATTGACACCCCAAAAAAAGCATCTCTATAGTAATTAATCTTGAGCAATACCAATACAAAGCTCATCATTTCCTATCAGAAAATTTATGTAGATTCAGATGTAAAGATCTATTACTCGATTTTTATTTTTTTTTTAGTTTAAAAAAAGAAGCAATTCTACAACGTTGGTTACTGCAGAAAGAACCAAAGAGAATAGACAAGAAATCTTAATCGGTATCTTACAGTTGACACTAATATTCCCAGAAAAGAATCCTCGGAAAGCTTTGGCGTTTGATGATTGAACTTCTGATCAGAGGCACAGAGAAACAGAGGTCGGAGACAAAAGGGGATTAAAGGGTAAGAAGGAAAGAGAAAAATGAAATTGTAGAATGTAAAGAAAAGAAATAGAGCGAGAGGGTGATGGAATAGCAGGACAGGAGATGAATGTTGACATGGGGCTACACACTAACACGTGTTGTGAAGGAATTACACCAACGTGGCTTCTGTCTCTCTCTCTCTCTCTTTATTAGTGGTGATTACCTAGGGATTAAAATTAATCTCTAAGCTTATTTACTCTTTGCTCCTAATTATATGCTAAAATATCCTCTTAAACAATTATTTTCTTTTCCCCATAACTTGTGAGCATTGATATTTGGTACTTCCACCTATGTGCTGCTGAAGGAATATGTTTAATCAGCAAAGAAAAAAAGGGTTAATAAGAAATTACAAGTGAGAAAGATACAACTAAAGGATGGAAATGGATAATGTATTTCCTATTTAGACACTTTGGCATTGTTAATTTTCTATTTTACATGCTAACACAGACCAAATAATTGACTGTATTGTCTTGAATTGTAGCATCATAATGTGCTCATTGTGCCAATTCTATCAATGGAGAAAGAAAAAGTCCATGCTACAAAACCAAGTGAACAACAACAATCAGTAAGCAACTTGTGATGTTTTTAGTGTTAAAAGCAAGTTATATGATGCTTGAGTAGTATATTTCGTTCTAGAACCGAATTTATATGTAAAAGTTGTGGAATGATTTTACATCAACTAATGACTTGAATAGTTTACAAAAGACTTTAAATTCAAACCTCTATACTTCGAGTGTAAAAAAGAATAATATCATGACTCCATGAGAAAGTAGTAATTTGCAATCCTTCCCAAAGAAAATATCTATATAAGAAAAATACTTTTTTTTTTTGGCCAGCCAAAAATGCTATTTACAATAGCCTCAATCTTGTAAATCCACCGGCAACTGTGAGTCTTTTGATATCTATTATATGTAATCGACACAACCAACGTTTACCAATTTTTTCTTCGTATCTCTTATGAATTTATCTTGTCAAGTTATAAAAATAATTTATTTCAAAATATTTAATAACATATTTTTAATAATTATATTTT
Organism: Saraca asoca; assembly: GCA_026873985.1. Taxonomy (NCBI): domain Eukaryota; kingdom Viridiplantae; phylum Streptophyta; class Magnoliopsida; order Fabales; family Fabaceae; genus Saraca; species Saraca asoca. The sequence goes on from JANHAO010018458.1 coordinate 12,638, forward strand.
AACAATTAGTTTCCAACAACTATATTTCAACAATTAATTTTTAATGATTATATTTCAACAACTAGTTCCCAAAGACTAGATTTTAATGATTATATATTTTTTTCATTAAAATTGTGAAAAAAAAAATTCTCTACTTTCCTTTAACTAGTTCTTTATTTTTACATTTTCTTATAAACTCTTTCTCTTATTAGATTAATATTTCCTATGTTTGCACATGTTTTGATCATACAATCAAAACAAAAGAGTTTATTGAATAATTCCACCTCTTTGTATAGAGCTTAATGTGGTTATCCCACAATTCAATAGACTGTTCTATTTTGATGACATGACCAAAATATGCACAAACACAAGAAACGTTAACCCAACAAGAGAAATAATTTATAAGAAAATATAAAACTTAAAAATAGAGAAGTTAAAAAAGAGTAGAGAATTTTGTTTTTCATAGATTTTAATAGGCAAAGAAATATAACTATTAGAATATAGTTGATAAAAGCTAGGAATATACTTATTACTAATTTCAACGTAAAGTCAAAATCTATGACTTTAAAGATGATTGAAAATGACTCCGAGTGATTAATAAATCTTTTAATAAATATGTTATTGAGTATAAAATCAATGTCCTTGATATTTATGCATTGTAATTAAAAATGAGGCTAAATGATTGTTCAAGCAATAATAGCCATGGTAAAAAATAAAACTTCAAATGATAACGATTGAAATATTCAATTGATTGACAAATGATGATGTGAAGCAATTGCTACAAGATAGAATTATTCTCCTTAATTATGTGAAGTTTGAAATAAATCTGAAAACTTTTGAAAAGGAAATAAATAATTAAAACATTTGAAACGTATGCCAATATATGAAATTAACATTAATGATAACTCACTATGTGATTAAAGATCCCATAAATTAGATTCATATGGGTAAATAAGAAGTCAATGTTAGTT
>JANHAO010018459.1:0-13605 GCA_026873985.1 Saraca asoca
GGAAAAGTTAAACAAAAACCACAAATTAATAACTATTTAAGAGGTGATGTTCGTCATTTTTATAGGTACATTTTTCACTTATCAGAGCTCTGGTACTACCGCTAGCTAACCTGAGGATCATGTAGAGTAGCAAAGGTTACTGTTAAGGGGCTTTTCCTCCCCTGTCGTTGGTGCTCCTGCTACCCCTATAATAGATGTTGTCGCCAATATGGCACCATCAACCCCTCACTAGCCTATTGCTCTTGAGACTGACAGAGTTCAAGTATGGCACCAGTCTCAAGAGGCACTTGAAAACATAGTAAAGGAGTTGATCAATGTAGTTAGAGTATTAGCTCATGCACAGACCCAAGGCATACAAAAACAAGTGGAGGCTGTGGTGCTCGGAGGAAGGCATCAACAGCCAAAAGTGCAACAAGAGAAGCCCATCAGAGGGGAACATCTGTGAGCTAGGTCTGTTCATTCAGATAATTCACGATTAAGGCTGGAGGTCCATGGAGCTCGCAATAGCAATACTAGGGATGATCAGCAATAAGAGAATTTGCATCGAGAAAAAGAAATGAATGGTACCCATTATGGTCGAATCGCCACTTCCATGATCAAGGGGTGATAGGAGTCGTCAGACCACTACTCAAGACCCTATGATCAAAGAGCTGCTTTAGAGGGTATAACAGCTTGAAAGTGACCTACAGCTTAGGACCAACAAGACAGTTACGAGGAAAGGACCCTATTTGCTAAGGAGATCCAAGCAGAGCCTCTTTCTTGTAGATTTAAGATCCCCAATATACATTATTGTGGACAACTCGATAAATATACATTATCTTGCTTGGTAAATATACATTATCATGGACAACATGGTAAATATACATTGCCTTGCTCAGTAAATATACATTATCACAGTTTGCCTAGTAAATATACATTGCCATGGCATTCTAGCCAAGGTGTAGCTCATAGGATCAATCTATCGCTAGTTGAAAAATAACAAATATACATTGTCTTGCTTGGTAAATATACGTTACTATAGTCAATAGGTAAATATACATTATCTTGCTTAACAAATATACATTGCCTCATTTGAGCAAATATACATTGCTGTGGATTATAAGTTGAAAAGCTTTCATGTGACCTATTGTTCATAGCTTTCATGCGACCTATTGCTTGCAACTATCATGTGACCCATTGTTCATAGCTCTCATACGACCTATTATTCGTAGCCTTCAAGCAACTTATTGCTTGCAGCTATCATGCAACCCATTATTCATGACTCTCATGTGGCTTGTTGCTCGTAGCTCTTATGTGGCCTATTTCATGTGCTCGTTGAGGCGCACCTAATTGCCCATTGAGCCCTCAAACTTGTACCAATTAGAGCACAATTTGAGCATTCAACTTATTCTAATCAAGACATAGTTCTCATATGACTTGCCACACTCTCATGCGACCTTTTGGCTATTTGACATGATACGTATCATTTCTAGTTATAATTTACTGACTTACATAAGTTCATATGATCTAGTCAGTATTTTATTTCATTATCTATCATATTTTGCTTGCCAAGGTCGATTGACTTATCGGGTGCTCTTTTTACTTGACAACTATTGAGTTGTGATTTGTAGGAATCTATCCATAACGGCCTACGTGTTATTTTCTATAAAGCATCTAGCATAATGCGTTTAGAAAGGTAAGGAAAAATAAAAAGGTTCATTTAAGGCCTCCTTCAACTAGGCAAATTCAAACAAAGTCCAAGATTGAATGCAAAGTTGAAGAAAAAAAAAAGAAAAAAAAGTTACAAGATTGTAACTTAAGAAGCCTAATCCTTGGAAGTTGAGTCCTATTGGGGGGAAGGATTGGCATGAGAGGCAAGCAAATCATCCTTTGTTTGACTATCAAGAGTTGCCATGACCTACGCATTACTCTTTCTTTGAATTAGACCTTCGACAGAAGGGGCATCACTTGCGAACTTCGCACTTTGGTTGGAAGAAGTAACTCTCATAGCTTGCACAACTCTCTTCTTAAAGGCCTTTGTCTCTGTAAGAGCATCTTCTGTAAAAAAGGAAAAGTCCATATTCGGGTACCTCTCCCACATAGTGAATAGGAAAGAAGATGAGGTTTTAGATTCCACTTTCTTTGCACCTTTGTAACCAGTTTAGTGGTCTCAGCCTTAACCCGAGCGACCTCCTCCTATTTCAGAGCGATTTCCTTCCTGGCCACTTCAAGTTCTTTCTTGGTAGCCTTAACCCGCCAAGCTATAGCTTTTGCTTGCTGCATAGTTGCCTCAATACCCTAAAATGTCACATCCAAGTCACATTTTGCTTTTAATAACTCCTCAACCATTTTGTAGAGATTGGCTGTGATGGCCTCATGACTTGCCACCACAGGAGATCAGACCTCCTTGGCTTCTCTTTGGGTGACCTTAGCATTCATTGCCCTATTCTCTAGCTCCAGTGCCTTAGCGGTTGCAGCAGCCAGGTCACCCTTGAGTCTAGCATTCTTCTCCTCCCAATCCTGGAGAGTTTCCCCTATCTTTATCATTCCTAGCACACCTTATAAAGTTAAATGGATCAAGTTAGTTTATGTTGACGTCAAAATTCAGCTCGTGCAGAGGACCAGAACTTCGGCCAACGGAGTGTGGGTTTCAGGAATCAATGCCACCCTTGAAATATTGTGGAAGATGCGCAAGAGGAAGAGCAAGAGGGATTTTTAATGTGGTTCGGCCAAATCCGGGCAGTACCGGACCCTACGTCCATGGCGGAATTTTTTATAGATATTGGATAATTTGTAGGAGTTTTGTTTACAAGGTTGGCTCTCCCCTTCTACTAACAAAGCAATCCTATTTATAGAGGAAGGAGAGATAGCATGCTTTAAATGCTAGCTACAGTTGTATTACATCAAATAAATGAGAAAAGACACTAAGAAGACCGTATCCCAGCAATAGGCTGGGAAGCAAGCTGTCTTAGGCCGACATGTAGGCTCGTAGCCGCTATCATGTCAGGCAAGGTGCTCTGCTGTCTCAAGCGAGAGGTTTATGAGGAAGTCGCTAGAGTTGCCGTAGCGAGGAGGCGAGCGCAAGCGGAATGATCGCTAGTTCGACGCTTGAGCCCATTATCGCTGAGTCGTGCTATCGCCGGAGTGTGATCTTTCAGACCACGATCGAGCGAGGCGAGCGAGACAGGTTTGATGCTCGTTGCCGTTGTCTGAGCTCCTGAAGGCTCTCTCGCTAAAGTGCGAGGACTGGTCTTCGGTTCCTCAGGGACTCGTCCGCCCGAGGCTATTTTTTGTGTACAACAGTTTATGAAGGAGCGAAAGGATCAAGATAAAAGGCATTACTTACCAAAAGGCTGTGACGAGTAGCATAATGCATCAACCCTCTGCTTGAGACTTCCTCTGCCTCCAACACTTGGTGACTAGTGTGAGGTCCTAAGATTGCCCCCACATTTCTTTGAAGGAAGTCAAAATATGCCTACGTGTTTGGGCCAAGACCCGATGGAGGTTCCTTGGCCACGACTTTGTGAGCCATCTGTTTTGAAATGGTGGTGACTTTCTTCCCTTTGTTCACTTTTTGTCTCTTGGCTGGGGGCTTATATGGGGTCACAACCTCGATCACCTCGGGAAGTGAAGTGGGGGCCAACTCTTGAGAAGGCATTTTGGTCAAGGCAGGAGGAGATTGATTTGTAGTGGTAGGAACTGCAGCAGCATCGGGACTTGATGAGGTCATGGTGACTTCAAGATCTTTGGGCTCATCAGGAGGTGGCCTTCGAAGGATAAGTTTCACCATGTTCTCATAGTCTTCAAAACATGTTGGATTGATTTCTCTAACTCTGCGAGCTCTAATCTCTCTCATGAGCTTGATGTTCAATGTAGGAGCCAACTGATAGGAATGAAGAAGATCATCATCGAATCTCAAATTGTTTTTTAGATCGCTTGTGGTAGCAAATTGGTCAAGCACCTTAGCCTCTTCATCCTTTAATGTTGGCTTCTCTTTGCCAGACCTGACTGCAAAAATAAGACAAAACGTAAGAAACGATAATATGAATTCATGATAACTTGCTTGACCTCAGCTCGCTTACCAGGTGTTAGAACAAAATCGAAGCTACAAAGAGGATGTAAAGATGGGCACAAACGTAGAACCAATGGGTCTTATAGTTCCCTACATTCAATTTGCCCTTGGCATCCCCTCGAGGCAAAACCCTCTTGAAATCGGTATACTGAGCCGAGAGATATTAAATCCTATTCGGATAGCCCGTACTCCTAGTACAATAGAGGTGGCACAAAACTCTTGTAGATGGTGGGGGAAGATTATTTCTCAAGTACACAAGTGGAGAGAAGTGAGCTAAAAGTAGGAGTTCAGGGTTAGTTAGAATAGGCAAAGCTTCAATCTATTTAGCAAATTAACAATGTATGGGTGAATTGGAAACCTAAGCCCAGTAGTGACATGGTAGGTACTAATAGCAATAAATCCTCAAGGAGGATAGGCTGCATGGTCACCAAGGAAAGGTACCATGAGACAATAACTTTTAGGGAAGCGGTAATGTTCAACTATGTTTCAAAGTTTTTCCAGTTCAATGGTCGAAGGGTAATGATTAAGAACAAGTGATCTGAAGAGCTCTCAGTGACCCACTGCCCCTTACTAGGGTCAGGTTGAAGAACAGGTCATTCAGCAATCTCATCGCTCCTAGATGTCACATCCACCAAGATGAATGCCAGCTCCTCACTTCGAACTGGGGAGTCAAGTTTGTCATCACTTCCTATTTGGTGACTTCGACATTTATGAGCTGGAGCCATCTATATAGAAGGACAAATAGTTAGGTCACTTCAAGTAGACCATGTTAGAAAAGCTAAAGCTTCACTTTACTAGACAAAAATTTCCTATGCAATAGATCATACATGCCTCGAGCCACCATATCAGAGACCTGGACTATTAAAAACTTGGGAGGATAACTGATAAAGCCTATTAGACTACTAAACCCAGAAAAGACTGAGAGCTAAACCTAATGATGTACAACATAGAAACCAGTTAATAATTTTTAGTAGCAAAAAAAAAAAAAAAAGGCACTCGCCATCGGCCTAGGCAGCTTGATATCAAAAACTCATAAAACAGTGCCATTCTAAAAGCAAAAGTCCTAAGAGGGCTTACCGTGTCAAAGAATGAGACAGATTCTAGAATGGATGAGGGCGAAATGGGATTTCGAATGAAACGATCAATCCACAACAACAGTAGTGGCAGGACCAATAAAGCAGGAGAACGAGATTGGAGAAACTTCTCGAGAACTCATGAGGCAGAAAATCAGTTTTTGAAAGTAAGAGGGAAAAGAGGGTTTTCCCGTCTAATATAGCCCTAATGGCCTGACCGTTCAATTTAAAGACTAATCAATTGCCCATAATCTGATGGTCTAGAAAATGACCGAGCTCAGCCATCATTGTATTAGCAACCATGGGAAAATGCATGCAATTAATGCAGTAATGATGACATAGGCAAGTGAAATGATGAAATAGAAATTTGAACGATGGTATAGCTCATCCTAGTTTCCAGCTTTTTCTAGCAAACTGCAACTCCTAGCCCACAAAGCAGACTAAAAATTGGGGGGCTAATATTATAGATATTTTCTGGTACTATGAAAAATGGATTGGCAAAGGCCCGATAAAGGACTAGTCCAACCACAAAGAGCCCAAACTTGCCCCAAATCTAAGATTGCCCAAAGGCACTAGATCTTCAGCTACAAGCTTAGAGTATAGAATGAGGCAGAGGCCCTGACTCGCTAAAAAATTAACCCTGGCTCGCACAACTAATGGCTCATCCTACATGAGCTTGCATAACCAAATGCGAGCTCAATGTCACTAGCCAAAGACCAGTAGCTACCCCAGATCAGGAGTCCCAGCTCATAGGATGCGGCATCTTACCCAGCCAAAAGCTCATCGTGGGTGAACCTAAAGCAGGCATCCTTTCAGACCTAACTTGTGGGATCTACAAGAAGCAACTTACAAGGGCCTACATGCAGAAAACAATCTACAAAAGCCAGCCTGCAGTCTGTTGAAGTCGATTTGCAGAAGCTATACTTGTCAAATACATTTATTATTTGATGTAATAGATTTATAGCTTAGTGAATTACACTTGTAACCTCCCAACCTCTATAAATAGGAGGGGGGATCATTGTAGAGGAGAAGGGAAAAATACATACTGAAACTTTGTCAAAATAGTGATAGAATCTTTGTGTTGTAGTTCTGCTGGCCAGAATAGTGAAGTCAACACACAAAGCTAATATAAATCACCATGGACGTAGGGGTTACATTAACTTTAGCCGAACCACATTAAAAAAGCCTCTTTGCCTTTGCTGTTTCTTCCTCTTCATCTCCTAATCTCTCATTTATCTAACAGTTTACAGTTTGGGGGTTCAAGAACTGTTTTTGTTGATTGAGATTTGGGTTTACCAAATTTTATCGTCAATAGATAATATATTAGTTATAACATCTACATATAACTATAGTTAAAACATAGTTTGAGACCATACATGAACTCTTATTAATTAAATACTCAAATTTTCTGATGTGAAGTAGTTTATTTAAATTTTTATCAAAATAATACATAAAGAAATTCAAACTTTAGAAATTGATATAATTTAATTAATGTCCGTTTAATGATCATATATGTATACTGATTTTAATAGTATATTTGGCCTAAAATTAATTATATACCCCTGGCATGAAATAGGCTTTGCATTGTTGAAAATAAATTAGACGCTTTTCGAGGGATGAAACTTGCCTAAATATTCCTGTCATGATCATGCCATTCTATTTTATTATTAATGCATCATGAAACTCCTTTGTACCTATTCTTATTTCAATCAATGAAAAAACTTAAGTGGCAATATTTATGATGGAAAGTCCTTCATCAGCATGAAAGGATCTTGCAAGTGTTTCTGTTGAAATTGAGATTGCATTTTTTAACTACACACAAGGAGGCAGCTATCTAATCAAAACACCTAGCTTACATCAATTGGATAAGAATTCGGCACCAAACAATGCTACGGGGAAGCCGAAGGAGAGGGAGGCTAAATGAAAGCGAAGCTAAAAAATATGCGTTGATATTTCAAAAACTTGAACTTGTCCGAAACACATTGCTGCAAGTCAAAATGCTCCAATGAAGCCTAACATCCAAAACAAATAAAGCAAAATAAAGTAACACGGCTATAACACAACAACAAACTAATCTCCTTGTCCCATGCAACAGCAGACCCACAGGTCAGTTTTTAGATATTTGGACCTACATTGACCTATCCCTGGTATCATGAAAGATACATGCATTCCCATCCTTTATCATCCTAGAAGGCAGTCCATCCCCTGGTGAAACTGTAGACGTTTCTTCAGCCACATCCATGTGAGAGTAGGAAAAGCTGGTAGGAATAAACTGTACAGCAATGATGAGCATGGGAGGATGAAGTTAGAACAAATTCAAATTTGTATAGGAAGAAACTGTTAAATGCTGGCATGTATTTATATCACTAAGTTGCACAGAATCAATGATTACAAGGCAAGAAAATTGAGTAACAAAGTCTTTACAAACGAGTCATGACTCAACTGCTTACAACCTAGTTACACCAGAAAATTGACCGGTTCAAACTTCCTAAAATAAGTTGCCAGACTTTTGATAGACAATTGTATAACAAAGAATATGAAAGAAAGGAAATATCAGGGGATGTCTAAAATTGAAAGAATACTTAAGAGTTGAGAAAATTGGGAAACAAAACATTTAGCAAAATGAATCTATGACATATAACAATAACAAGAGAGCAAGAGATTGTACCTTATGAGGACTAGCTTTTGCAAGAAACTTCGGCACCTGATATTTTAGCAGTAGAATTTGAAATAACTTGCAACTAGTACGCATTGAAACTTGAACATGTAAACATCAGAACAAAGTAGAATGGCATGCTTGTTCAGTGGGCCAAATCCATGTCAAGTGATTTACACTATGCAACATCAAAATTAGATAACCACCTAAAAATCAGGGGTCACATGTATTTTATATGGACAACTTGTGAAACTAACTGGCCAGTTGACCTCTACATAGAACTTCACTAAATATAAAAAAGAAATAGCATCCATTCTGTTCAAGATCAGTTTCACAAGAAACAAAAAATCAGTAAACACATTTGATGACTTTTTGAACACTTTGTTTCATAAGGAGTGAGGCAATGCTAGTACGGTATTGATAGAATACAACATTGGGTAATTCAGACAAATTACCAGAGATTCCTTTGAGTGGAGTCCAATATATTACAATTCTTGGATGTCAATTAGATTGATTGAAAAAAAAAAAAAAAGGAAAAAAAAACTGAACTAAACTCCAATAACATCATAGATTGTATTCTTTATATGAAAGGACAACATTGCCCTAGAAACAAAATTGTCCTGCTAATTCTTTTGTCCAGAGAAGACCTTAAATGGGAAAAAGCAGCAGTAGACAGAGAGAGGAACTGCTAAATGTAGAATAAAATATTTTATTTCAAAAGATGTTTGTGATTTATCTCTTACCCCTAGATCTAGATCGGGCTTCAATATTCTCTTTTTAAAAAGTTATTTGCACTCTTGCCTTCTGCCGCTGCCAACCTTAAGCTTTGGTTTCTAACTGACTGAAAAATTTGGTGAGTCAAATTGACCATTTATTCAATGGAAAAGGAATATTCAAAGCAGAATACAACTTCCGCTTTTGGCTTCTAATTGCTTTCGGCTTCATCGCGATACATTTCTCTCTCTCTGCTAAACCCAAAGGGACGCATCTTTGAATTGAAGTGTGAGGAAAAGATTATCAACACCTTTTATCATAAGTAAAGCTCTCATTTATTTACTCATTCCTTTTCATAAATATAACTGGATTTTCTTTTCTTTATATTTTTCTACTTTGCTCTTCGTGCTTTTCGTTGTGAATATACACATTTAAAGGGTCTGTTAAATCTTGGAAGCATCAACACTCTCAACTAAAGATAACAAAATAATTCTTGAGGACTGTATTCTCTACACCTTAGATGATTTTATTTTAGTAACATTTATAATAATCTCAAGGATTATGGTTTCTACAAATTCTTAAAACACTATTGGTACCTTTGATAATGGAATGTTGTCCTTACATGCCATTGTCGGTACTCATGCTGCTTCATTATCTCATGCTCTGTCATATAACAAATCATTCCTTGATATATCTAAAATTGAAGTATTCAAAAGTCAAAACTTTAAGCAATGACAGGACTGCATCTCTTCTATACTGGTTATGCTTGGGGTTGCTGGAATGTTGACCATTGGAAAACCAAAACAAAATATGGAAGCATGGCTTTATGCTAATAAGGTTTGTTGTCACACTATTTTAAACACTTTGTTTAACGATTTATTTGATGTTCATTGTAGCTATAAGGAAGCAAAGTCAATTTGAGAATCTATGATTACAAAATGCATTGTTGAAGATGCTGGGAAACAAAAATTTGTCATTAAAAATTATTATTGCTGGAAGATGGATGATGAAAAGGAGATCAAAATCCAAATCAATGAATACCACAAGCTATTGGAAGACTTGAAGGTAGAAAACATCAATGTGCAGGACAGATTTGTTGCTAGTGTACTTATTGAGAAATTGCTAGACTCTTAGAATGACTACAAGCAATAGCTCAAGCACAAATACAAGTAACTGACATTTAGAGAATTAATCACACACAATATAATTGAAGATATCAACTAAAAGGAATCTCAATCTGTCAAGGCAAAGTTGTTTTCCTCAAAGGCTAACTTGATGCATGACAATCCGCATCAAATGAAATACTATAAGAAATCTTCTTCCTTTGGTACAAATAAAATTGATTACAATTCTAAACCTAATGTTTCCATCTTTGGGAAAAAAGAAAGGAAATTGCTTCTTTTGTGGAAAGTAAGGTCACTATGCTCCACAATGTAAAAAAAGAGTGAAAAATGACAATCCTCTAAAACCAAAAGCAAACCCGGTTGAAGGAGATGAAATAGTTGCTGCAGTTATTTCCCAAATTAACATACTTGCTTATGTGAAAGATTGGGTAGTGGACTTTGGCGCCACTAGGCACATTTGTGCTAGTAGAAATGCCTTCACCTCTTGCTCACTAGTAGGAGTTGAAGAAGAATTGGAGACTCGAGAACTATAAAAGTTCTAGGAAAAGGTAAAGTCCTTTTGAACCTCTAGGAAAAAGACAAAGTCCTTTTGAAGCTCACATCTGGCAAGATGCTTGCTCTCAATAATGTGTTGCACGTTCCCAACATTAGAGCTATTATATACAAAATCTGGATCACTTCTGATGGATTGACAAGCTGCCCAAGCACGGTAAAGGCCCGGTTCGAGGAGTGCTTAGGATGTTAAGTCTCTAACTCATCTCGCTAAGCAGCCCCCTCAGCTTGAGCTCATCTGCAAAAGAGCGTGCTCGATCTTGTCATTAGAAAGACTCACTCCGAGACCAAAGGAATTGGCACGTGAGGTGCAATTAGTGACCCAAAAGCTCGCTGAGCCGAAGACCATAGGAGACCAAGTCATACCATGCCCAATGGATATTTGGGACCCACCTGCAGGAGACAATCTGCAGTAGCCAAAAAAGAAGATTTAGTCTATCTACATTATCTTATACATTAAATATTGATGTAATAGATTTATTGCATGTAAATTTACTATTGTAATCTCCTCTCTTCTACAAATATGAGGAAGGAGCCATTTGCAAAGGAGAAGGATGAAAAACCTATATGCAGAAACTTTGTAAAAATATATTCTCAGAAATAACACATTACCGTGGGCGTAGGGTTTGGTGCTGTCCGAATTTGGCCGAACCATGTTAAACTCTAGTGTTTCTTTGTTGCTCTTCCTTTCTTCCCTGTGTTTCTTATGGACTTTCTGTGTTTGAACTAGTTCACAATTAGAGATCCCAAAAGAATCTCTTGTTGATCAGAGTTTGGCTCAATACCAGATTCCATCGTCAACATTTTGGTGCCGTCTATGGGGATCTCACCTGTTCTAGTTCATTTCCTGCTGCAATGGCTAAGGGAAGAGCTACCAGAGCTTCAAATACACTACCCAACCCTCCAGAAGGACATGTTTCAACAATGGAATCTTCCACCACTCTCGTCATCGGTGCAACCACTGGCTTTCCCCCAGCTAGTCTTGTTTCACCAGCTACCACTACCAACAGCACCGATAGAATGCAGGCTTGGCTCCAACGTCAGGAAAAACTGGAAAGTATGATGGGAGAACTGACTAAAGTAGTCACATTGTTAGCATAGGGTGTGCAAAGACAGGCAAAAGTTGCAACACCCGTCAATGTTTCCCAGTAGCAGCGGGTTAAACATTTAGACAACCTTAACCAAGAAAAGTCCCCAGCTCGTTGCTCGCAAAAGCAGACCCCAGGTTACAACTCCTATGACCACAAAGATCAAAGGATCCAATAATAATCCGCCAATGCTCTAGGGCACAAGACACATTAGTCGGAGAGCTGTTTCAGAAACTCAACTGGAAGAACGTCTTCGAGCTCCGAGTGATTGAGCTCGCTATGATAAATGGTCACCACTCTCCGAGGAGATTGAAACTCGAACTCTCCCCCTCAAATTCAAAGTCCTCACAATTCTGTTATATAATGGGGACTCTGATCCTTATGATCATCTGGACGCATTCAATGTTTAGATGGACTTACAAATAACTAAACCCTTGGCCAAGTGCCGAGTGTTTTTGGCCATATTGGGAGGAATACCTTAAGCTTAGTTTAGAAGCCTCCTAGCTCACTCAATTGATAGTTAGGAAGACTGCTAATAGAAATTCATCAGCCAGTATTGAGTGCTGAAGAGACAACTTGTGCCCCTTTGCCACCTCACTATGGTTTTTCAATGCAAGCATGAGTCGCTAAAGGACTACATTGCTAGATTCAGGCTCGAAGCTAATTCAGTGGAGAATCCATCTGAAGAAAACATGCTGGCAACAATCTCTACGGGACTCTGCAAAGATGGAAAGCTGTATAAGAGTCTATACAAGTGCCCGATGAAGGATCTCACTGAGTTCTACGAGCGAGTTGCTAAGCAGATCAAATGGGAAGAAAACTTCGGCTCAAAAAGGTCTGACAAGAAGGATGAAATGGCTGACTCCTCTCACGACAAAAAGATGAGTGATATTGACGAGGGGGATTACTCTATCGAACGGACTGTAAAGAAGTCCAGAAAGCCCAAAGGCAAATGACCTCAACACTTGGACCACTACGAGCAGTATAGCATTCTATCAGATTCCCAATATCCCAAGATAAAATTTACTTGGTGGAAAGAGACAGGGAAAACTTCGGAAGGCCTAGACCCTTGAAGACTTTACTTAGGCAAAAGAATAAAGACAAGTTTTGTGCCTATCACAATAAGGCTGATCACGGAACCTTGAATTGTTTGGCCTTTAGAGATGCAATTGAAGACCTGATCAGAGGGGGTCATCTAAGGGAATATGTGGTACAGACTACGAATCAGCAGCCCCAGCCTTCTCGACGTAATGCCAACCAAGAGTCGGGAGGCTTGATAACATAATATTTCATACATTTATTTTTCCTCATACTTAGTATTTTAAGCTTCAAAATTGCTTACCTCTAGCTGTGTTAGTGTGTTTTATGATTTAGTGTCAATTGGATTCATTTAACAAAATTCTGCATAATGGGCCATTTTGAGTAGTTTCTATAATCTGGCTATATCTTGAGATACACTTATCCAATTGACGTGATTCTTGTCTTGTAGGAAATATAAGAGATAGATCTACAACTTTCATGAGGACTGCAAAAGCTGAATCACACAATTGATCATCCAAAATTGGAGCTTATCTCAAAATTAGAATGCTGTCTTAGCCTTGTCCCTGGCAGCCTGACCTCCGAGCACTCAACAAGCCATAACTCGAGCTATAGAGGTCTAAATGAGGTGAAACAAAACCCAAATGGAAGCTAACACATAAAGCCACATTTATTATGAAGAATTACTGTGTTGAAATGATCAAATTCGGTGTCAAAACTAATCTACAATTCAGGGGCAGAAAATCTATGAAAATGGGCTTTGCAGAATTGGACTTTCAAGGCCCCAATTGACATGGATCTTGAGCCCATTTCACCATCCTTTGATCCAGAAAACACACAGCCAGCTGGAAGGCCGAAATTCAGAAGAAAAAGAAGAAAAAGAAGTCTACAAAATGTGCAGCACACAATGGCAGTGGCAGAGTAGCAACTAGACAGCCATCATGCCTACTCCCTACTTTGTAGCTGCCTTCTTTCTTCTACCTAGGCAAAGCCATTTTGCTGAGTCTTTTCATTTAGTTTTTAATGTGTTTTTTAGAGTGTTTTTCATGGAGGCAAAGAGCAAGATTTTGCTCCCCTCTTTTCTGTATTTTTCAACCTCCATGGAAGGCTAAATCTTGTAATCATCCAAGGGTTGACACTTAAAGATTAATGTGGAGATCTTGCTCCTTCACTTCACATTCAATTTGCTGGACATTTCTCATCGTTTCCTCTTGGTTTTTATTATGATATCTGAGTTGAATGGATCCATTTAATTTAGATATTAATATAGTTATTGAGATCTTGATAATCACCTTAGAAGAGGATAGAA